>MXQC01000127.1:0-24579 GCA_002094185.1 Zhuliangozyma boniae
TCAAGGCGGCCGAGGCGGTGTTGAACTCGTTGGATATGAGAGCCAAGCAGAACAACCAGTAGGGGAGGAAGGAACCACCACGAGGAGCACCCGTAGTGTCTGTTTTTGATATATGTGTCTATACAATAAGACCAGTAGTTTGTCCCGTAGCCAATTGAGGCGCGCCTGCTGAGCCCCGCAACATCATAGATAGCTCTAGTGCTGGTTTCTGCCGCCTTGTTCTTTAGACATGGATGCCAGACATGCTACCAAGACGGAATCAAAGTTTTTTTTCAGAGGAAAAATCGAAACACAGGTCTACAGCTACGCATTCCCATCTCCTGCTCCACTTCCCAAATGGCAGATATATTGAAGTAAGTGGACATCGCGATACGGCCTACCTATTGCAAAGCTGTACTAACATCACCGGCAGACCCAAAAACACAAACCCGAGAGGCATCCCGGAGGCGCCCTTTATCGAGAAGGTGGACAGCATAATAAAGGACCCCGAGAATGAGTTTGAGCAGATCATGTCACAGTTCCAGCAGCGGCTCCAGCAGTACAAGTACATGGAGATGTCGAAGCAGCAGCAATTGGCTGATCTCAGCGTCATGATCCCCGACATTGAGAAGAATCTCGCGGTGATCAAGCAAATCAAGGAGTCGAAGGCGGAGGTGGCGTCAGGGGAGGGCGAGCCCGACTTGGTGGTGAACTACGAGTTGAACGACACGTTGTACTCCAAGGCCACGGTGGATGTGGAGAAGTTGAACTCGGTGTACCTCTGGCTCGGCGCCGAGGTGATGTTGGAGTACCCCTTGGACGAGGCCGTGGACTTGCTCCACGACCGGTTGGCCAAGAACAACGAGCAGTTGAAGACCGTCAAGGAAGACTTGGAGTTTCTCAAGGAGAACATCACGACAATGGAGGTGAACACGGCGCGTTTGTACAACTGGGACGTCGAGAGAAGAAATTCGGCTAAGGTCTAGTTGTATACGAGGAGAGGGTTAATAGAAACTGATGAACCATCAAGAGGTGGACGAGCCACATAGCAACCATAAAACCTTTTTTGGTACTGTGCTACGCTCTAAATGTGTCCAAGAACTGCCCCGTCAATGGCCTCACGGGGGTCTCGGCTCTGATCTGGTTTTCTCTCTGCGTCGCTTCGTCCACGAGCTCGTCGTCCTCGGGCTCTTCGCTAAGCACGCGCTCGGGAACGGGCTCCTCACTGGGCACGGGCTCGTAACTTCTCGTGTACCTCCTTCTTACCAGCTCGTACCAACCGTTGACCTTCTTGCCCGGGTTTATGAGCAACTGGAACACGGTGTTGGGCAAGAGCCACGTCGATCCGCCAGGGAGCAAGTCGTGCACAAAGAGCTTGCCAATGAACATCCCCACTAAGCAGGGAACAACCGACTTGAAGCCGTTGTTGAGGAGAAGCAAGGTGAACATGATGTGGAGGGGGAACCGGTTGGTCAACGTCATCTCCTTGGAACCGCCGCCGCCGCCAGTATCGCCAGCAGCACCAGCAGCACCACCAGCACCACCAGCACCACCAGCACCAGCACCAGCAGTGCCAACGCCGATACTGCCCCCCTCTGTGGCGTTTTCGCCTGGAGCACTCAATAAGAGCTTAAAGTGGTACGCCACGGGGATGTTGGCGCCATAGCAGATGTACAACGACGATATGATTCCCACGGGTCCGGGGATGGCCTCGTTCAAGAACGTACCGTTGTACTGCACGCTGCCGCGCTCGTGGCCCAACACCACCACAAGGAGCACATACTCGGCGTACCACACAAGCAATTGCCCCACGCTCATAAACAAGAGCGACGCGACACCGTTGTACACTGCGAAAAGGGCAATGGTGCTGAGGTACTTCCTGCTCCCGTAGAACCGCTCCACGACCTTGAACTGGAACCACAAGAGGATGGTGATCAAATAGTCGGACTCGTTGATCACAGCCAACTGGAACGTCAAGAGTCGCCAGTACTGCTTGTACTCGATGATGAAGGGGTCAATGGCGAACTTGACGTACTGCTTGCCCAGGAGCACCGACAAGAGAAGCGGTAGCACCGTCGACATTATGCATATAGACCGCGTGACTGGAGTGTTTGTAAACCCCCTGATTGGCGTCAACTGAGTCATGTGTGGTGGAAGGGGTGGTGTTGCGGTGGCTGTCGTGGTTGTTGCGGTTGTTGCGGTGGCGCCCAGGGTGGCGGCTATGGCAGCGTCGTGATTGCCACTTTTTTGTGTGTCTCGGAGCGGGTCGTGCCAATTTCCCGAGAAAACCGCAATCAATACAGGCATGGGGAGTAATACACATCCCTTTTAGGAAGCCGACAGAGCCACTTCAAAAAAGAGCCAGAAGGATCCACAACAGTAGACAGCTTCTCCCCATTTTTCACGTGGTGCCACCAGCCGTCGTATTTCTGTCGCTGTTTGGGTTGCTCCAATAGTGGCGGCAGGTTTGGCGCACAAAGAAAAAGGTAACAGCATAGGGCTCGAGCCCTACTTTATTATGTTTCGCACTACTTCTTTATCCTCAATATTTTTTCTTGCTGCTGTCTCCTTCGCACTTTAACGACGGCGTCAAAAATTTTTCAGAACCTCTCACATCCCATCAGCAGCATCAACACCGTCAACCATGGGTAAAGACCACACTCAGAAGCAGCACGCCAGATCCGGCCACAGACAGGCTCCAAAGTCCGACAACGTCTACTTGAAGTTGTTGGTCAAGTTGTACTCCTTCTTGGCTCGTATGTAACCCCCTCCCATCTTTGGTCTTATCACCAACATCCTGTGGACCACTGTTTCGAAAACGCGAGACCTGCTCTTTCCTCCTCCTCGAGCTTCGTGTCCATCACGATTCCATGTGCAAATGCGCATTACTGCAAGAGGGGCCATTAAGGACTCCCGAGGCCCTTTTTGGGCACCCCTTTATGGTTTCACGACATGCCCTGCAGAAATGGTTTTTCTTTTTGCGTGTCCCCTCCACTGGCGGGCCTCTCCTTTGAGGTCTGCTTGCTGGGAACACGCCCTTCACCCCCCTGCTCATCGATAGTAGAGACACTATCAGCAAAAGATGGCACTCCGAGAAAAACCTGGTAGCTTACCACTACAAGTATGCATGGGCCGTCGACGACAGCCGGATGTCCTTGTACATCCAGTTGTTCTCTCCCATTGTGTGCCAATACCATCGCATTGGCACACAGGAACCATTCTGCGAGTACTTTGCATCGCCAATACCCCCTTCTTACACCTTGAGTGTAACGGCGAGCATGGGTGCGTTTTCTGAGCAGACCCCACTACCGTGGAATCGACACCCCCTGATACTAACCAACGTTCTCTTTTAGGTCGTACCGACGCTCCATTCAACAAGGTCATCTTGAAGTCTTTGTTCTTGTCCAAGATCAACAGACCACCAGTGTCCGTGTCGAGAATCGCCAGAGCCTTGAAGCAGCAGGGTGCCGCTGAGAAGACCATCGTTGTTGTTGGCACCGTTACCGACGACAACAGATTGTTGGACTTCCCAAAGGCTACCGTTGCCGCTTTGAGATTCACCGCCGGTGCCAAGGCCAGAATCTTGAAGAACGGCGGTGAGACCATCACCTTGGACCAGCTCGCCTTGAGAGCGCCAAAGGGCCAGAACACCTTGATTGTCAGAGGTCCAAGAAACGCCAGAGAGGCCGTGAGACACTTTGGTTTCGGCCCACACAAGGGCAAGGCCCCAAGAATCTTGTCCAAGGGCAGAAAGTTTGAGAGAGCCAGAGGTAGAAGAAGATCCAGAGGTTTCAAGGTCTAATTCTGTTAGTCCTGGTTTCCTTGCGTCTTTTTTCTCTCTCCTTTCATGGGTTCCCCTTTGTGTCTTTATCCTGTCTTGCATTGTATATTTCTAATATAAGTTATAAAGAGATATGGGGAAACTGTGTATTTTAATGGCTATATTTCTGTACTTGTAATCTCGGGTGTAATGATCTCGTGATCTCAACTGCGCTGTTTGCTCTGCTGCCCTTGCTGTACTGCTACGAGATCCCTAAGCGAGGAGATTACTGATAAAGTACGGGGCAAAGAAAAAAGGGTGTGCATGACGGGCGACCTGATAGCCCCTCTTTCCAGCCATATTTTCCCTGCCCCTCGTTAACGCGTTGGCCCTTGCCCTTGTGGCCTTATCCTTTTCCTCTTTCTTTTCCTTGTACCTTCCTCCACTATATCGCATGTCGTTGACTACCAGTGATGAGCCGCGGAGCCAGCGCCTCTGCTTTGAAGACTTGCCGGCAGACATTATCGACCTTATCGTCTACTACGCCTTATCGGAGTCGCAAAACACCCAGACGCTGTTTCCCCAGTATGCCTTCATTCCCAACCACGCTAGAACTCACAAATATGCCGACCTCCTTGCGCTCTCGTCGACGTGCACATTCTTACGGCAGAAGTGGGGGACCATGCTTTTCCGCTCCGTCAGCCTCGTGCGCCTGAACTCCGTGGACGCCGTTATCGCCAGCCCCAAGTCACACGAGTTCTTTTCCGATAGCAAGCAGTACAACCGCGAGTTCATGAAGGAGGTGTTGGGCCACAACTTCAGCCTCTGCCACGTCACCGACTTGGCTCGGTTGAGCTACAAGTACGTCATTGGCGACAAGTCGTTCAAGAGCAACTACGAGCGCTGTTTCGGGATGAACAACTTTGTCACGTACCTCGAGGTTGACAGGTCAGCCCTCAAGGGGAGCGCACTCGCCTTGTTTCCAGGCCTAAAAGCGCTCAAAGTGCTTGACCAGGGCAGCAACGAGTTGCTCTTGGGCGACTTCTGCGTGCCCTTGGCATACCTCGCTGTGGGCGCAAAAACGCTTGCGCGATGTCCGGCGTTGCTACGGCACTTGCGCGGGTTGGACCGGCTCGACTTGTGGCTCGACTATTGTGAGCTCGACGGGAGAGGAGAGGAGTGTGATGAAGAGCAAGAGAACATTGGGGATATTGATAGGATCTCGCGTGGATTGGATGGCAACGCGTTGGCGGATCTCGTTCTTGTGTTTAGCGTCCCGCGTGCCATCCTGTACGAGGCGACGGTGGGGTTGCTCGCCCTGATGCCACGCGTGCAGAGGCTCGCCTTGAGGGATATGAGTGCCCGGTCGCCCGCGCTCTTTGGCCAGTCTCGCAGCAAGTGGCGACTACACCTGGGGCACGTAGGCGACGTGTTGCTTCTGTGCTTACCCCACGTCAACGAGCTCGTTGTGAGCACCGGCATTCTTGACACTATCCTGTATAGCCCGAAGCACTACCGCCAATACCTGGGTGTGTCCCCTACAGCGCTGCCGGGAGCGGCGGCAAAAACATTCACCATTGTGGACCAGACCTTCTTTGGCCCGCAGTTGCCGCAGTCGGCGCGGGAGAGCGCCGCGGTGCTTCTACGACAGGGCCAGTTCACGGCGTTGCGGTTCCACTACGGCAGCTCGCTCGACGACCTGCACTTACAGGCGCTCCAATTGGCCACCGACTTTGTCATGGGGATGAAGCAGGACCTTGTGGCGCGCGCATACGGCTACACCGGCCCCGCGCGCGTATCGTTGGAAAAGTGCTGGTCCATCAGCGATGACTCCATCCTCTGTGAGCACATCTCCAAGCTTGTCCTGGCCAAATCAAGACGGGTGGCGCATATCCACGTGGCAAGCACCACCCAGTTCAACTCGGCAACGTACAAGGTGCCCGACTCGTACCGCATAGAAAGCACGAGAATCGCGGGGGCGCCGCCGCTCGACAGCAACGGCTACTACTTCGGGGCCGTGCCAGCGCCCACCGAGAGGGTCATTTTCGACGAGGTTCCTGGTGAGCGGAGCGAATTCTTTTGGAGCGGAGAGGCAATACTAAGTGACTTCCGCCAGTACTGCGCACGCCAGATCCACCGTGTGTGAATGTATGTGGGGAGTGCGGTGGAGTGGGTAACGGACATAGTGGCAGTGGCAGTAATGGCACCGAGCCCTAACATTTTCATGCACGTGACGACACAGGGCTTGGTTTCTGCATACAATTTTTTTTCTCCTTTCCACCTCGCGTACACACCGTTGTGACCAAACATAGTAGTGGAAAAAAAAAAGAGTCCCACGAAGGATCCCACTTCCCTCTTCACCATTAACTAACTAAGCAACATGCCAGGTGTTTCCGTCAGGTATGTTTGAACAAACAGCGAAGGAGCCAAGGATATAAACAGATGAAGGACCATATTGGATACTGTCGTGGTGGATAGTGAGAAGATCCCAAGGGAATTTCTCGTTACTGAAGATGTCCTGAGCCAGTGCATTTGATATGTGCTCGCCCAAGGCTCTCTTCTTGAACGACTTTTCACTTCTCGAGGACCGAAAGAGGTGCAACCAGCTTAGCCCCAGGCTATGTACTTCCCGGCACCCTTTGCAGACCACAAATTGGATGTGGGCTACTTCCACCACCACTGGGCGTTCCAGGCCGGCCCCTTTTCTGTTGTCCTCTTTGCACCAGAACGTCACCACTCCCCTTTTCGTGTTACAGTCATACTAACTATAGGCCCCCCGTTCAGAGACGTTCCAGCTCAAGATTTCATCAACGCCTACGCCCAGTTCTTGCAGAGACAGGGTAAGTTGGAGGTTCCAGGTTACGTTGACCTCGTCAAGACCTCTGCCGGCAACGAGTTGCCACCCCAGGAGTCCGAGACCTGGTTCTACAAGAGAGCCGCTTCTGTGGCCAGACACATCTACTTGAGAAAGCAGGTTGGTGTCGGTAAGTTGAACAAGTTGTACGGTGGCGCCCTCAACAGAGGTTTCAGACCACACAGACATGTCGACGCCTCTGGTTCCATCAACAGAAAGGTCTTGCAGTCTTTGGAGAAGATTGGTGTTTTGGAAATCTCGCCAAAGGGCGGTAGAAGAATCTCTGAGAACGGTCAGAGAGACTTGGACCGTATTGCTGCCCAGACCTTGGAGGACGACGAATAAGCGTGCTTGCTTGATCCTCCGTCTCAGGAACAAACATAAGATACGCAAGTACAAAAACATGGGGAAGAATGCACGAGTTTGTAATATAGTATAATAAACTTTCTTCATTTCGGAACTGTACACGAGCATTCAAGACACAGCACGCACCTCTACTCTGCTCTGCCCTGCTCTACTCTAATCCCATTGACAACTCTATGACCTTTGTGGCAATGCGGCTGGCAGACGCACTTTGCACCGACGCGCTGGCGCTTTCCGGCAACCCTATCCACGCTAACGGCGTGTTGGTGGGCAACTTTGCTATCCACTGCTGGTGGCTGTCGGCGGAGCTCACTTCTGGGAGATGCAACAGCTCGCCTTGGGCGGCACTGAACTCGTTTGCAATCAAGTCGAAGCTGTGGGTGACCGAATCGGCCGAGAATAGCCGGCTCGCGAGGCCCTCCAAGTACGCCGTGTCGTCGGCGTCGTCGACCTTGGCGCCGTAGGTTATCCTTCCCACCCCAAACTGCAACTCCTCCCACGGGATCAGCGTATAGCCCAGGCGCTTGTCTATGGTGCTGGAAAACACCTTGCGTACATAAAACACGCCGCTGGCCAAGTCAGAGTCGTTGATGTCGTACTTCTTCTTGAAGGCCGCGGGGGTGAGCTGGAGCCGTGCAAACACCACGGTGTGGTACCACACCAAGAGCAACAACACAAACCGGCACGGCCCGTCGTCCACGTCAGCGGGGATGGCACGGTACGCTTCCTGGGCAATGTGTTGCAACCCCATCTCAGCCTCAAACGACAACACCTTGCTCTGGGCCACCAAGCCAATAGGCGCCTTGGTGGCGGCGGTGCAAGTCAAAAACACCCTGGACTCGGGGTGCAACGCAAGCGAGTCCAACTTGGCTGCCAACCGCGAGAGCCAGCCGGGGGCCATTTGCACATTTTGTACCACGACCCAGCAAGCGGTGTGGGCAGCCCTTTCAATATCGGCGGTGGCCGCACGCGCCCCCTCCTGCGACCCCATGGACGTGATCCGCAAGGGAACGCCCATGGCTGTGGCCAACCGCTCCACCTTGAAGGTGGCATCGAAGCCCTCGGGCGACACGAGGATGATGGCACGGCGGTACGCGCTCCCATCCACCCAGTGGTCCAAGCCGTGGCCCTGTTGATGGTGCAAGAACGCATAAAGATCCCGCAATGCATCCACCGTGTTTTGGGCGGTGCTGCCGGTGCAGGCGCTGCCGGTGCCGTTGCCGCCGCCAAGAGCACGGATCAAGCCACCTAATATCGCTAGCGTAAAATTGTCCTGGTTTGCATCCAAGATGGTATTGGTATCCTGGCCTGTTTCTTTTCTCGCCAAGCACATGTCAAACACTTTGCTAATCACAGTTTGTTTGTTCTTTGTGTCGCCCACCGCCAGCAAGAGCTGTAACAAGGCTGCTCGGAAAGTGGTGCCAATGTCTTCGGTGTGAAAGGCAACGGCAAGCAACACGCCAAACACGGTCCTGTCCTCCACCTGCAAAGACGGCAACACGTTGGCCGCCGATTCCTGGTACAACTTAGCCACCAAGCTGAGTGGTGCTTCGCTTTGTCCACATCTCTGTAAGAGACTCGTGAACTGGGCCACGAAACTGGACAACGAGAACTGGTAGAAGCAGCTGATTCTGCTGAGCAGCTCGAGCACCTGGAAGATGGCAGAAACATGCTTGGCCACGCCCTGGTAGCTCTGGCGTGTGCTCTCGACGGTGGCCATTACGCGGTCGGACTCAAGCAACTTGGCGCCAATGGCGTCGGCCTCGCTCTTTAGCGCCGCTAAGTTCTTGACCACGGCGTCGTTCTCAAGGACGTCTCCCGCTGCATCGTCACCGAGAAGCCGTAACAAGTCCTCCTCCAACGCCTGCAACCGCACCTTGTACACCCCGTTGAGGGCCACCAACTCGGCACGTTGCCGCTCGATCTCGGGCTTGGTCTCGCGCAAGGCAATGTCGAGTGCCTTGTTCTCAAGACTGCCGCTCGTGACCGTGAAGTTGACGATGGTGGTGCGCGCCGCCACGCTGGGCGGGAGCTCTGCCTGCGCGTTCTTGGTGCACAACACCAACTTGAATGTGGGGGCAAAGTCGGTCACGGACTCGCCCAACCGGATCATGGTCCGGCCGCCGTTGCGCAGAATCTCCTTGCGCAAGACGCTGTCGAATATCGGGTCGTAGTACTCACAGTCCTGTACCACGAGGGTGCCGCCAAACCGCAACGCATTCTCCAACTGGCCGCGCAACCCGTGGCTCAAGAAACTGGTGACGGTGACCAGCTGGTCCCCGGAAAACGCCTTGGCAACCAACCCGACGGCAGCGGCAGTGGGGTCGATCACGAGCGGCGTGTCGGACCACCGCAACATGGCAAAGTTGTCAATGTCGTGCTCGTTGTTGGCCAAGCCGCACTCCAACCAGCCCACAATCTCCTTGTACTTGGCCACATAATTGGCAACGGGCAAGCTCGAGTCGCACACGATGTCCGCCGCCGCCAACCGCGCGCGCCACTCCTTCACGAGCAACTCTCGTTCCTTTTCGTCGTAGAGCCCAGCATAGGTGACAAATGACGACACCAACAAGGTATTGCCCACCAATCTGTCGCGCTGCTCGCCGTACTTCCGCACCGACTCCTTCCACCGGACCCTCTCTGTGGAAAGGCTCTCGATCAATACCGTGCTTCTGCTGACCCTCTCCTGCACCACTCTCATCTCCGTCTTGATATTCTCCGACTCTCTTATCAACTCGCTATACTCGTCCTTGTACCGTTCGATGCTCTCCGTCAACTCAGTGATCATCTCGTCAATGGCAATCAACTGGGCCCGTGTCTTTTGCGTCTGCAGCTCGATGCGCTCCACCTCGTCGCGCAAGGGCCCCACGCGGTCCAAGATCTTAGAATAAGCCAACTGTGCCTGTACCCACTGCACCAAGGGCCCGCACGCCTTGCTGGCGCGGTGTACCACCTCAAAGGTGTAGTCGTTGCGCGCAAGGTAGTTTTGCTCCATGTACTCACGAAGCTCTCCCGAAAGCTGCCGCTCGCTGTTGAACGACACGATGTTGGAAATAAAGTCGTCACTGCGGATAGCCAACTGTACGTCACGCCACGTGCTCACGCTGTACCCCAACAAGATGCACACCGACTCCATGGCCATCTTGACGGCAGCGGGTGGATTTGCCATGCTCCGGATCTCCGTCAAGTGCTGCTTCTTGATGTTCTGGACCCCGCGCTGCGCCTCGACCACCGCGGGCTCGGCCAACTCGAGGTCCTGCATCACCACCGCACGTCGCCTCTGGATATCCTTTTCCTGCTTCGCGAGCTCGGTCTGTGCGGCTATGGAAAACTCCTGTTTCCGCTCGGCCTCGTTCTGGTCCGTGAGCATCTTGTGGAGCATGCGCTTGGCAGCGGCATCCTTGCTCTGCAAAAGCTCGGCCTTGGCTGCAAGCTCACTCTTCATTCTATCCACCAGGATGACCGTTTCGCGGAGCTTGTCCAAGCCCACACTGGTGTGCCGCTGCGCGTCCTCCAACTCCTCGAGCTTCAACCGGAACAACTTGGTGAACCCAGTAACTAGGCGCAAAAAGTCACCAGGCGACCGGCGGTGGTGCCGTAACATCGACTTGTACTTGGGCATGTGCCGGTGCACAAACAACAAGAAGTCCACCACCACGGCGCGGAACGAGCGGGGCGAGTGGGACGAGCGGAACTCGTGGTGGTCTTGGTGGGGCTGGCTATGATCATGGTGTTTAGTGCCGTCAAAGAAGAATGTGTACGACGGCGGCACGGTGTAGTTGGTAACATCCAATGCCACGGCATCAACCTTCGCCGTGGCCACATCGTACATACACTTGTTGGACCAGTCGCCCATCCAGCTCAACACACACCGGTTGAACAACGCCGGCGATGAGATCACCGAGTTCCCCCGCTTGGGGTCGCCGATGCTGAAGATAACGTGCAAGTTCAGCGAGATCTGCTGGGCAAACCAGCTGTAGAGCTCGGCCTCCGTGTCTAACAATAACCCCTGCGCATGCGACAACTCCAAGCACCGGCTCATCAACGACGTGTACTCGTCGCCCTCAAACAACCCGGGGATCTCGGCGTTGGCCAATAATGTGTTCATGCGTTCGATGAAAGCGGCCTCCAAGATGCTCGACTCGTCGATGAGGAAACACACGCGCTCGCCCTCGGCGCAGCGCACCAAGAGCCGCCGCAACGTGTCGTCAAAGTCATCGAGCATGTACCCGCGATGCACCGTAAGCTGCACCATCTTCAACCCGTTGATCCAGGCCACAAACCGCGCCAATGTCGACCGCCCGCTCGAGGCGGGACCCACGAGGATCATGTGGCCCTGCGGCTGCTTGAGCACCCGGTCGATCTGGAGCACGTGGTCCAACATCTGGTCGTGCAACACCAAGTCGACTTCCATCTCCTCCTCGCAAAACACCCGCAACCGCTCGGCCACAAACACACGAAGCTCCTGTTCGCCCACGCTTTGGTAGGCTCCGGTGAGCCAGTTGCTGAAGAACACGGGCGCGGCGAAACTGGCGGCAATGTCGACGTTGGGAAAGAACGTGCCCGCGACGTCGCGGAACATGCTGAGCGTCCAGTCCCTGTCCCGGTCGTCCACAAGCCGGTCGTAGAACAAGCGCAACCCCTCGTGGTACCAGATGCGCAACAATGCCCCCAAGTCGGGGCATGGGTAACCAAAGGCGCCACCCCCATCCTTCAACGCCTCCAACAACCCGCGGCTCCATCGTGTTAGCTCGCGGGGAGAGTAGACATAGTGGCTCTGCTTCTGCAAAGTGAAGGTGGACCTCGTCCTATCGTACACCTCGATACTGGCGTCGGTGATGTTCCTGGAAAACCCGCGCATATCGGGAACACATTTCAAAATTGCCGCAGTAAACGTTTGGTAGATCTGGTTCATGGACGTGTAGCCCGGGTAGTCCACCATCACCACCGACACGTGCCGCAAGAACCGATCGTGTAACATGTGGCGGCCCGGGTCTGTGGGCGGATTGCAGGCCCCGACAAACTGGATGCTGTCAAGGTCCACCCACTGCTGGTCCCTCGCCGCCTTCCAGAACCCGTTCTGCTCGACCATCTGTCTAAGCAAGGCAATGACGCGCTGCGAGCCAAAAGAGTCGGGCTTGGGCAAGTTGATCTCGTCGCAAAATACCACCACCCATTTACCCTGCACCCGCGGCGCAAGGCTTAGTCCGCGGCTGGTCTTGCGGTACTCGCAGAACTGCTCCAACGACCGCAATAACGACTGCGGAGTGGTTTCCTTGGAGAAATTGAGCGACAACACGTCGAACTCGGGCGACTTGCGCAACGCCTCAAAGAGCGTCATGGTTTTCCCGGATCCTGGGGGGCCACAAAGCAACAAGGGCCGGTGCTCGCGCAAAATGGAGTACACCAAGTACTCGTGCCGCACCGTGTCCAAGGTGGGTACAACAGTGTTGGGGCTGGCCACCTGGTGCGGCTCAAGCTCGACAGGAGCGACGCAGCTATTCCAGTCACGCCACTCGCACTCAGGGAGGGTGACATCAAGATCAACAAGACGCCCACCGGGGACCGTGTCCACAAATGCAAAGGCTGGGTGTGACACGAGTAGGCTGCTGAACTCGTCGCGACTCTTGTGGGACGAGTCACCGGCAAGCGTCCACACAAGTGAGAGCATCAAGGCTTTGCCCACATACTTTTTCAAATCAACCAGAGCACCCGAAGTGGCGCCTGTGGTGCTGTTCCTTGCATGCTCCACGCACCTCCTCAAGTACGTCTTCAAGGTCGCTTCAAACGACAGCACCGCCCTGGCGACGGAAAACTCCATGACATGGGTCAACCGTTGCTGTGCCACAGCCACGAGCTCTTGCAACAACAGCAGGGTGAGGATCTGACCAACGTGGTCCACAAACTGCTCTTGCACGCCACCCGCGTCCCGCTTGTCGCCCAAGAACCCATCGTCGCCCCCCAAAGCTACTACACGCAAGTTGTGTATCAACTTGTGGCGCGCAGCATCCACATCCACCAACGAGGCATCAAACCACACCATACCACACCGGCTGACCGTAGCCGGCGTGGTCGACGCGAGATTATCGGTCTCAAACACGATTCGGACGTTGGGCGGCAACGCCAAGCGCTCGCCGTTGGGCAAGGTCAAGAGCCGGTTGTCGTCCAACACACTGTTGAGGTTCTCGGCCCACTGCGGGTCAATGTCGCCATCAAACACGATCCAGATGCGCCTGGACATTTCGCCCCGTAAGTTTTCGCGCACCTTGCGTAGGGTGCTGGTGAACAACCCATCGGTCCACTCGCGGGTGGCGGCGTCCATTCGCCCGTATATACTCTCCTTCGATAGGACCTTGGCGTCGATAACCACCACGCTGTGCTCGGCGTTGTTTCCAGTTGCCGAAAGAGCCGCAACCACCAGCTTGAGCACCGTCGACTTGCCCGAGCCCGATGCGCCCACAAGCATGATGCCATGGTGCGAGCTCTGGATGTCTACCACCTGCAACGCCTTGGCAAGCCACTGCTCGGTCACTGCGAGGCCGTGCTCGGCGCCATGCCGCTCGAGCGCCTGCACGAGTCGCGAGTTGTCTGCACGGTCGTACGGCGTCAACGGGAAATACTGCCGCTGCAACTCGGCCAACAACTCGGCGTCTTCCTTCACTAACTTTGGCAGCACCGTCTCCACGATGCTGCACAAAACCAACCTGTACTCGAAGTCTTTGGTACCACCACCATCACCACCACCACCATCACCATCGCCATCGTCTCTGTTGGTGTCCCTCCTGGCACTGCCACACCGGACCAACACACTCTTGAGCGCGCGCAACCCGAAATCGTAGTGTGACTGCTTGGTGGCCCGCTCGGCCAATGCTGCAAAGAAGGGCACCACGGCGGTGCTGATCTCCTGCGCGTGCTCAAACGCCTGCGCCGCAAGCAACGTTTCCACGATGCTGTAGCTATCGGGCCTGTTCATGGAGAAGCCGCGAAAAAGCTTCTTCAAGTTCTCGGGTAACTCGGACCGTCCCGCGTATCCAGGGTTCATGGTTACAAACACGCCCGCCTCGGGGTTAACCGTGAGCTCCTGCTCGCCCACACTCACTCGAAGCAACTGGTTGCGCAACCCATGCTGGATGGCCTCGAGCTGCGACGACACTGCACTCAAACTGGCGTCATCCAACCGGTTGAACTCGTCAAAACAGCCCCACACGCCCACCTTGCACAACCCCAAAAAAAGCCGGCCCATGGACTGGAAGTCGAACGTCTCGTCGCAGCAAAACACCACCACCATCTTGCCCAAGTTGAGACCTAACGCCTTGACAGACTCGGTTTTCCCGGTACCTGCGGGGCCAAAGGGCGACCCCCCGAGCTTCATGTCCATGGCGTGGGCCATGGCAAAGAAACACTCTTCGGTCAACAGAGTGTACGCGAGCTTTTCCGGCACACCCAAGTACTCGAATCCGTACACAAATTTGGCGTGGCCTAGCCGCACCACAAGGCGCTTGAGGGGGTCCAGCACCTCCTCGTGGTAGTAGAACCGCTGCTGCAAGTTCCAGAGGAGAGGTAGCCTCTGCTTGTCGGGGCCATCGCCACCACCATCATCACCACCCTTTGCTTGCGCATCTTTCAAGCGATGTGCCACGTCCCGGTGGTGGATAACTTCCATCATCAAAAACTGGACCTTACGTCTCTCTAAGTCCAGGATATCCGAGGCCACCAACGAGGTGAGAGTGCGGAGAAGGACGCAAAGCTGGTTGTGCAACTCCCGCAAATCAGCGCCATCCTCCACAAGCTTGGTGAACGTGACCTGGGACAAGAGCGTGGTAACCTGCGCTGGAAGGGAGATGAACGACTGCACGAGTAGCATGTCGTCGGCGCGGCACAACACCATATCTCTCCACCCACCGATATTGCTCCTGACCCCGTGCGACAACGTCAACCGTGTTTCCAACTCCAACTGCGCCATCCACTCGTGCAAGCGCAGGAACCGGATCAACGAGACTGGGCTGTTCAAACGCACCACCTCCCCCTGCTCGCTGACCACTGCCACAATGCTTGAGCTTGCCCCGTCGTGCTCGATACTGCTGATCCCGGCAAACATCTTCTTCAAGTGACGCCCCACACGCGCCACATCGCTGGAGCCGCCCACAATTTCGAGCAAGTCGTCGTTGCCGAGAAAGTAGAACCGCGGGAAGAGCTCGCGCTGTTTTTCGAGGTAGTCGTGCAATGACTTGCGCACCTTGCTCAAGCTGTCGAGAAACTTGGCCATGGCCGGCTGGAGCTCGGTTATCAACACCACGTCTATCACCAAGTTGAACTTGTACACCCGCTTCAACAAGTTCATAAACTCGTAGCTGATGTTGGTGAACCGCGAGCTCTCGATCGGCAACAAGCTCTTGACGTCGCTGGCGGGGTTGCCAAACACCCCGTCCAAGTACACCCACTGGCGCTGCACATCGATCCATGTATCGAGCACCACAAACAAGGTGTTGAGCTTGCGGTCCATCTCGCTGATCTCGCGCTCAAAGGTGGAAAAGTACGGCGAGTTGCGCATGCTCGCTAACGCGCTAATGTCGGCGTTGCACTGGTCAAAGAGCGGCTCCCAGTTACGCACCAACCGGCACTTATTCTCGTAATTGAACAACTCAAACGTGATGCTGGCCCAGCTCGCGTCAATGCTCGCCAAATTCTCCTCGATAGTGCGCTCGTTGTTGGCCTGCTCTAGGATTGCGTCAAAGGTGGCCGCGTTCAAGGAAACGTTCATGTCCCACACGTGGCCGATACTCAACTCGGCATATTCCACGGAGCGTGGCTGGCCCAACTGACTCTGCACCACCTTCCAGTGGCGCGGCTTCATGCACTCGCTCCTCAACTCGGCGATGCGCGCGTGGTCCTTCAAGTGCGACTTGACCACCGCCCGCACTTCCTCCACCGCCGAGTACTGCCGCACGTTGATGGGCAACTGCTTTGCGGTTTCCAACAACTCGTCCAACTGGTGGCGGAGTTGCCGCGGGCTCAACTCGGCCCACTTGGTGGCGCGGAGTTGGTCGAGTTCTTCGCGCAACATGTTGACCGACGTCCACACAGTTTTGAGGTCTTTGATCTCGTCCATGGTGCTAGACACGTCGGCAAGCAGCGGGGTGGCAATTTCCAAGTGTGTCGCCACCGTTGCCAACCAATGCGAATAACCGGCAGCAGCAGCAAACTTCTTTTGGAACGTACCCAAGTCCACCAACGCTAACGACGGATTCAACTTTGCCCCAAGCGGCTTTTTGGTGGCCCATTTTTGCTGGAGCAGCAGCACGCTTTCGTTTACCCTCTTGGCCTCGGCAAGAACGGTGGCGCCAATGTGCGGCAAGTTGTCATCAATGAGTGTCCGCTTCTTGTCGAGAAGTGCCGCCACCATAGACAAGTTGCTCTCCAACTGCTCGGCATACATCCACGACGCTGGAAACTTGAACCGACTGCGCACCAAGAACCGCTGGATATCGACGTGATTCGCCACTTTGGCGCTCCACTCGGATGCCAGTAGGGCCCGGTACTCCATGTACTGGTTGAGCTGCCCCACAAGCACATCGGCGTGGCCGTGCAACCGCAACTGCACCTCCATGTTCTGTCGCGCCGCGAGCAAGGCGTGGTTGAGGCTGGCGCTCTCGTCTGCCACCAATGTGCTGAACCGGTCGAGCACTTGCTTCTGGAGTGCGTCAAACTTGAGCACCACGCGCGCCTGCACCTGCGAAAAGTCCACCGCAAACAACCCGGCAAAGTGTTTCATGGGCTCGGCGTGGTCAAACAACGCCTTGCGGTACAGCAACACTTCCTGCACCGTCTTGAACCACGCCGCGGGCGATTCGGCGGGGAAGAGCCTGTGCAAGTCGTCGTCGTCGTCGAGGTTGAGTTCCCACAAGTTCTGCACAAGCCGCCATTTCGCCACGTACTCCTCAGCATCAGCGTAGAGCCGGTCAAGCTCAAGAAGCGTGGTGCCTATCTCGGCCACCAACTCCTCGTCTCCAGCCACGTTGCAAAAGTGCGGCTGTGACAGTGGCACCGCCGACGACATGGCCCTCACGGCGTGCTGCCGTTCCACCACCGAAATAAAGCCGTTGAGCACAGAAAGCGCCGCGTTCTTGCCCGCTCCAAGGTCGGGGGCCACTGCAAACGATTCGTCCTGAAACACGAGCATGTGCTTGAACGGCGACTGCTCGGTAACATACTTGTCCAACTCTTTGACCTGAAGAGCTTCTTCCTCTCGTTCCGAAAACGTTCCCAACACTGCCTTGCGGAACACCACCAACTGGGTCCGCAACCGGCAGCGGAGAATCGACGCGGTCTCCTTGTTGATCAACGTCGCCAAGTCTGCTGTGTTTGCAATTTCCAAGGAAATGCCATTAAACTCCTGTTGGAGTGACTTGACCACCTCTTCAATGCTGGCAAAATCAAATGCTGCCGTGCGCAAGCGGTATTTGCACGTGTCCAAGAACGAGTAGAACTTCTCCAATCGTGTGAGTTGCAGGTGTAACTGGCCCACGGCGTCCTGGAACCTCCCCACCTTGCGCACCGCTTGGAACTCGGCGAGATTGTTTGACAACACCGCCTCGTCTAGCCTTTGCAACTCGAGGGCCTGGGATAGAGACGTCCACTCTACCGTGCGCAACTCCGCCAATGCGACTGAAACCGTGGCCACCTGGTTGGCCACCAAGAACCCCAACGCCTGGCCGTGCGGCCGCTGGTGCAACCCGTGCTCCACCACGGTGCAAAGCAAGTCGATGTGGTTCCTGAGAGCCGTGGCCATCGGCGCCACCAGGCACACCTTCTTGAACTGCGCCACGAGTGTAGGGGGGATATCGAACCGGCCAAGGTTGCTGAGAGCGCAGATTTCTGTGTATGTGTTTATCACAGCAAAGTTGAAGTTTGCCAGCACCCGGTACTCGTGGGAAACGACACCGCCACTGCCGCCACCTCGGGCACTGTCACTGCCGCCGCGCCCGCCCTCGACGATCTTCACCACCGCGCCCCATGACTCAAACGGCACCTGCTTTGTCCGCACATCCGCCAACCAGCTCTCAAACGCATTGTCGAGCTGCTGCTGCGACGTGAGTCCCCGTGTGGTGGCATCGATCTTGGTGCCCACGGTGTAGCTGGCCCAGTTCTGGCCGAGAAGCTGCTCCAACGTCATGCGGTAAAACTTCATTTTCGCGGTTAGTGCCAACTTGTCCACGAGCGAGGCGTAGGGCGTGCTGCCGGCACTGGATGAACTTGTCTCCATGATGCTGTTGATTTCGGCGTTGGCCACCGCCAACATCCTGAGCTTGTGCTCGTCGTTGATAAACGACAACAATGCGTGGGAACCCTTGGTCTTGAAGAACCTGCGGTGCACATGCATAAAGTCGGCAAACGTGTGTGCCTCCTGGAAGTGGCCGTTGACACGCCGGGCGAGGCGCGCGTTGAGGGCGGCAAACACCTCGAGGTACGCCTGTTCGTTCATCGTCCAGATCAAGCTGCCCTGGTGCGACACGTCCACGACGTTGGCTGTGGCCACGTACTTGTTGTACGCCTCGCTGATGCGGCCCACGGCCTCGACTTGCTCGTCGGCGTCCAAAATATTCTCCACAATGGCCACCAACCCCTGGTGGTTTTGCCGAAACTCGTGGAGGTGGCTGAGTCGTGCCAGCAACTTGTCGAGCCGGTCCTGGCCAATGGTGATGAGCCGGAACTTTTCTTGGCGCTTGCGCGACGTCTCGCGCAACACATTGACCATGTACTTGATGTGGTGCTCGAGAGTGTCGCAAATGGCCTTGCACTCGGCGTGGATGGCGAGAAACTGGGACATCGGCAACGTCATCACCTCGCGCGACGCCAACATCTGCTGGAGCTTTCTCACGGCGTCGTCGACAATAGTGGCAATGAGTTTGACCGCGCGCTCCATGGGCACGCCGCCCAGCTTGGTGCGCAAGTGGCTGAAGATACTGGCCACGGTGCGCTCGAACTTGGGGAACTCGTCGCTGCCCGTGAGTGTCATCAAGTCAGCCACAGGCAACTCCTTGTAAAAGAAGTTGTACTGCTTGGCTTCAGCCGCTTTGGAACCGAGCCCGGTGTCGTTCTGGAAGCTCGTGGTGATGTGGTACCTTTTGGCCTTGCCCAAGATGTCCAACGACGCCCTCACCCCGGGCGTGGCCACCTGCTGCTCCAAGGACGCCAACGCCTCCTCCATCGACCTCCAGAACTGGATGTCGTCCATAATGGACTCACCGTCAGCGGGGTCGTGCGTGAGCCTGGTAACGGCCTGTATCTGCCGGATCCAGTTGTTGACAATGGAGGTGACCTCGTTTAAAAAGGCGGTGTCCTCGAGCAACACATCGGCACCACTGATTCCAGTAGCGTCGTCGCCTTCGGCTCCGGCGCTTTCCAACATCGCCTTGATCTTTGGGTGGGTGGTGATCAGCAAGTTGGGGATGTGGATCCGTTGCTGCAAGTGCTGTAGCGATAAGGACAACTCGTTAAACTTTTTGCGCGTGGCGGCCAATGCGTGGTCCGTGTCCACGCCCGAGATCAAGTCAAAGAACGGCGAGAGCCCGAGGTTAACCGCCAACCGCAACTTTTCAAACAGCTCGTCGTGCTGCTTGGTGGGGATGTTGATGATATCGAGCTGATGCGTGAGCGGAACATCGGGCACCAACTGGCCCTTGCCTTTGACGAAAATTACCATGGCCACAATGGTCCTGACCAACAGCTCAAGCCCGGCCGTGTCGCTGAATGCGCACAAAGCGTCATTGTGCTGGATAACGTATAATGTGTCGGGGTTGTAGTTTGTTATGAAGCGCTCCAACACGACGGCGTCAACGTCCGTTGCATTTGGTGTCGCACCAGATGCGGAGCTAAACCTGGCAATGAACCGTTGGAGCTGCGTCGCCGGCAATACGGGTTCTGCCGTTTCGGTCATCGGCGGGGGAGGACGCTATAAGGTGTATTCTTACCAACTAGGCGTTGCCTCTTTTTCGTGCTCTCTTCCCTGATCCATGTTTGTGTTTACAAAAAATCCAGCGCGTCTTGGTCACGTGAGCAGACAATTGAATGCTGGTGGAAACAGCAGGACGTGGGCGCCATCCAGCCGGGCGAGACTACGTTGGGTGCGTGCGTGAAAGAGATGGGCAAACGGCAGCCGGATGGACTGGTTTGCTCTACACACTTTGCAGTTGCTGCTAGCACCTTCCGCATTTGTCGTGTTTTTGCCCCAAAAAGAAGAGAAAGTGGCGTGAACACGAAGAGAGGGCTGCGCTATACACAGCTCCCTGGATGTCACCACAAGACCATACACGCCACACCCTGTGTGGTTGCATACCCTCTGGTGCTGTTATCTCTCGGAGCGCAGCTTGCGGATACGGCGATTGGCACTCCGCTAGCCGCCAGCCGCAATTGCACCACTTGGAAAAAAAGGTTCGGATTTCATCCTATTATCGCCGAACTCTGCCCCCACCACCAAAAATTCCATATAGCCAATAAACCCTTATGCCAAACACCGAACTTGGGCGCCACCCGGCCGAACTTGTTATCGGTTAGTAGCGCGTGGCGCGCATGGTGCAGTCTGCCCCACGTGAAGTAGGGAAAAAACGGATGGAGAGAGGGGCTGAGGAGCCAGTATCTGGGCGCCAGAAGCCGGAAAGATATCCCGTTCTGAATGAAGCAGGAGAAGGGGAGAGAGGGAGAGTTGCGGTGCGCGAAACAAAGCTATTCCCGAGCAAGCCACAGAGACGCAAGCACCCGTTTTCTTGGTGTGCTGGCAAGTCACGGATAGATTCGGAAAAGTGACTAAGATCCGTCCGCCTGCGATTCTCGTTTCTCCTCCGCTTAGCCTGCTTGAGGCCTTTTTTTATTTTTTCTTGTTTGTGGCGGTGGATGGAGAGGGCGGAAGTGGGAAGACCAGGGAAAAAGGACAGCGAGAGCAACGAGGCGGTGTGCGCGTTTCAGCTTCCTTCGTTTACAGTGCCTGCGGCTTGGCGCTTATGGTGTGAGTTGCCCGCCACTACAGGAGCTGGCCGCTCGTGTCTTCTCACCTCCCCCGCGGAAAACTGACCTTTCCTGGAGCCTCTGCCTGCGCCAAAAAAAAGAAACGAGCAACTGGAAAGAGGGGGAAGGAAGCCAGGCCAGAAGTAGGTGTGGATGTAGAGACAAGCCGGTAAACACCACCGCCACCGCACCCTCCACTACTGCCAGCGGCAAGGCATGCCGGGTCTCTGCGTCGCTCCCGGCTATACGAATGAGCGAGGGAACGGGTGATATAAACGAAGGAGCGACTCAGCCGGTCCTGTGTTTTGTGTGGTGGAGCTATGCGGAGCAGAAGACCAGGTAATCGCCGCGCGGTTGCCGGATGTTATTTTCTGTCCGGGTAAAAAAATAGTCTCCCTCTAAGTTCCGAAGGAAAAAAAATACAGTGCAAGGAAACGTCATCATGATAATAGACACACAGCACCAAGGAATCAGCCAGAAAGAAAGAAAAACATAAATATCACAGAAAGACCTGAAATTTGGAAGGGCCATCGAAATACCACCAAACCATACTACCCATAAAGCTACTGCTACTACCCCCATCATGTCTGATTCCACCAAAGAATCAAACGATGACCCCGCCAAGCTCGACAGAGTGCAGTCGATGGACTCATCGTCACACCACGACTCGTTGAACGAGTACCACGGGTTCGACGAAACCACGGGCCAGGATATCCAGAACTTGGCCCGCACATTGACACACGAGTCGCTCAATGTCGACCACTCGTCGCTGGCGTTGATCAAGTACTTGTCGCACATGTCGCAGGTGCCCGGTATCAACCCCTACAACGCCGAAGAGGTGGGCGTCGAGCTGTTGGACCCTGACGCCGACACCTTCAACGCCAAGTTCTGGGTCAAGAACTTGCGCAAGTTGTACGACTCGGACCCCGAATACTACAAGCCCTCCAGGTTGGGCGTGGCTTACCGCAGCTTAAGAGCGTACGGCGTGGCCAACGACTCTGACTACCAGCCCACCGTCACCAACGCCTTGTGGAAGTTGTCGGTCGAGGGTCTCAGATACCTCCGCAAGCAGGACGAGTCACGGATGTTTGACATTCTCAAGCCCATGGACGCTATTATGAGCCCCGGCGAGGTGACGGTGGTCTTGGGTCGCCCCGGCGCCGGGTGCTCCACCTTGTTGAAGACCATCGCCGTCAACACCTACGGGTTCAACGTGGGCAAGGAGTCGAAGATCACCTATGACGGGTTGGCCCCCAAGGACATTGAGCACCACTACCGCGGCGACGTCATCTACTCCGCTGAAACGGATGTGCATTTCCCCCACTTGACTGTGGGCGACACCTTGGAGTTTGCTGCGCGTTTGAGGACGCCCCAGAATAGAGGTCCTGGCATCGACAGAGAGACATACGCCAAGCACTTGGCCAGCGTGTACATGGCCACATACGGGTTATCGCACACCAGAAATACAAACGTCGGTAACGATTTTGTGAGAGGTGTCTCTGGTGGTGAGCGCAAGAGAGTGTCGATTGCAGAGGTTTCCTTGAGTGGCGCCAACATCCAGTGCTGGGACAATGCCACGCGTGGCTTGGACGCCGCCACTGCGTTGGAGTTTATCCGCGCGTTAAAGACGTCTGCCACTATCCTTGACGCCACGCCATTGATTGCCATCTACCAGTGCTCGCAGGACGCCTACGACCTTTTTGATAATGTTGTTGTGTTGTATGAGGGCCGCCAGATCTACTTTGGCCGGGCCGACAAGGCCAAGGAATTTTTTGTCAACATGGGATGGAAGTGTCCCCAGAGACAAACGACGGCAGACTTTTTGACGTCGTTGACCAACCCTGCCGAGCGGGAACCTTTGCCCGGGCACGAGGGCTCGTTGCCTCGCACCGCCGCCGAGTTCGAGGCGGTGTGGAAGAAGTCGCCCGAGTACGCCGCGTTGATCAAGCGGATCGACCAGCACTTTGTCGACTGCGATAAGCTCAACACGAAGGAATTGTACCACGACTCGCACGTTGCCCGCCAGGCAAACCACCTTTCGCCAAAGTCGCCCTACACAGTGTCGTTCCCCATGCAGGTGCGATACATCATGGGCAGAAACATTCTCAGAACCAAGGGCGACCCTTCGATCACCATTTTTTCCATCTTCGGCCAGTTGGTGATGGGCCTCATCTTGTCATCTGTGTTCTACAACTTGGACCAGACTACGGCCTCGTTCTACTACCGTGGTGCTGCTATGTTCTTTGCTGTCTTGTTCAACGCGTTTGCCTCGCTTTTGGAGATCATGTCGCTTTTCGAGGCCAGACCCATTGTCGAGAAGCACAAGAAGTACGCCCTTTATCGGCCCTCTGCAGATGCGTTGGCTGGCATTGTGACCGAGCTCCCTGTCAAGTTCATGATGTCGATGTCGTTCAACTTTGTGTTTTACTTTATGGTCAACTTCAGACGCAACCCCGGCCGGTTCTTCTTTTACTGGTTGATGTGCGTATGGTGCACCTTGGTGATGTCGCACTTGTTTCGTTCCATCGGGGCGGTGTCCACGTCGCTTGCCGGTGCCATGACCCCCGCCATCGTGTTGCTTTTGGCCATGGTCATTTACACCGGGTTTGTGATCCCCACCCCCAAGATGTTGGGCTGGTCGCGGTGGATCAACTACATCAACCCCGTGGGCTACGTGTTTGAGTCGTTGATGGTGAACGAGTTCCACGACCGTGAGTTTGTGTGTGCCAACTTCATTCCCACCGGTCCTGGCTTTGAGGACATCAGCCACTCCAACCAGGTGTGTTCTGCCGTGGGCGCCGTCCCTGGGGTGCTCGAGGTCAGCGGAACCAACTACTTGCGGCTCGCGTACAACTACTCCAACTCACACAAGTGGAGAAACTTGGGCATCACCATTGCGTTTGCCGTGTTCTTCTTGGGCATCTACATCTTCTTGACCGAGTTCAACAAGGGCGCCATGCAAAAGGGTGAGATTGTGTTGTTCCTCCGGGGCTCGTTGAAGAGGCACAGAAAGAAAGCCAGCGCCGCCAAGTCCACCGCCACGGACATTGAGGGTGGCGCCGTGAACGAAAAGATTGCCTACCAGGACGAGGCTGAAGCCATCAAGAGCGAGAGCGAAGGCAAGGGCGCCAAGGGCAGCAGCAGCAGCAGCAGCTCCGGGTACGCCAGCAACATCGAGCTTCCCAGCAACAAGGATATCTTTTTCTGGAGAGACTTGACCTATCAGGTCAAGATCAAGAAGGAGGACCGAGTTATTTTGGACCATGTTGATGGCTGGGTGAAGCCCGGCCAGATCACTGCCTTGATGGGCGCTTCCGGTGCCGGTAAGACCACGTTGTTGAACTGTTTGTCGGAAAGAGTCACCACCGGTGTCATCACCGACGGGGTGCGCATGGTCAACGGGCACTCGTTGGACTCGTCGTTCCAGCGGTCCATCGGATACGTGCAGCAGCAGGATTTGCACTTGTCGACCTCGACGGTTCGCGAAGCGTTGCGCTTCTCGGCTTACTTGAGACAGTCGAACAAGGTGTCCAAGAAGGAGAAGGACGCGTACGTCGACTACATCATTGACTTGTTAGAGATGACGGACTATGCCGACGCTCTTGTGGGCGTTGCCGGTGAA
>MXQC01000128.1:0-24172 GCA_002094185.1 Zhuliangozyma boniae
AATAAAAGATACCATATAAAACACAGCTAACAATACAACCAAATGATAAAAAAAAGAACTAACATAATCTATTGCAATTTTTTTTTTTAAAACGAAAGACGGAATACGCAATCCTCATTATTTCAGTGGGCCCGGAAATGTATATAAAAGACACCCCCATCCGCTTTTTTTTCTATTCAACAACAACCAAAAAAAAAAAAAAAAAAAAAAAAAAAAAAAAAGAAAAAAAAAGAAAAAA
This sequence comes from Zhuliangozyma boniae, assembly GCA_002094185.1. Classification (NCBI taxonomy): domain Eukaryota; kingdom Fungi; phylum Ascomycota; class Pichiomycetes; order Serinales; family Debaryomycetaceae; genus Zhuliangozyma; species Zhuliangozyma boniae. Next base: position 239 of record MXQC01000128.1, read on the forward strand.
AAAGAAACGCAGACTCCGCGCGCTTTTCTCTCTTTCTCGTTTTTTCTTGGCATTGTTTACATTTTTTTGCTTCTCTTCCTCGAGAGAAAATGGCGCCTTAGTGTGACACAACCATTTCGCCAGCTGCCTTGCGCTTTCAATAACACGCCTCCCTTCCACCTATTTCCATCCTCCCCCCCCACTCGTATAAAATACAACCCAATTCCCTTCCCCCTCGACTTAAAAGAGGTCCTATTTCCTTTCCTTTTCCTTCTCCTTTTCCTTCTCCTTTTCCTTTCTTCTTCTTCCCTCTTTAGAACAACGTAACTCTCCCTACCCTACGCTCTAGTCTCACCCACAGTCATTCGTTAACTACTACAACCCCCACCCCTTAGTCAATCACTTATGTTGTCCTTCAAGACTTTACTTTCCGCCGCCGCCTTGGTCACCTCCGCCTTGGCCGCCGACTCCAGCAAGATCGCCCTCTACTGGGGCCAGAACGGTGCCGGTACTGCCGAATCCCAGGACAGATTGTCCACCTACTGCGAGAACTCCGACGTCGACGTGGTCTTGTTGTCGTTCTTGAACTTCTTCCCCGACCCCCTCAACGTCAACTTTGCCAACCAGTGCGGCGACACTTTCTCCAACGGCTTGTTGCACTGCTCGAGAATCGGCGAGGACATCAAGACCTGCCAGTCCCTGGGCAAGAAGGTTTTGTTGTCGCTCGGTGGTGCTTCCGGCAACTACGGCTTTGACAACACCGAAGATGCTGCCGCCTTTGCCACCACCTTGTGGAACAAGTTTGGTAACGGCCAGGACCCCGAGAGACCATTCGACGACGCTGTCGTTGACGGTTTTGACTTTGACATTGAGGTTGGCACCGACACTGGCTACCCCGAGTTGGCCACCGCCTTGAGATCCAAGTTTGCTGAAGACACCTCCAAGTCCTACTACTTATCGGCTGCGCCCCAGTGCCCCTTCCCCGACACCTTGATGAACTCGTTGTTGACCCAGGTCCCTCTTGACTTTGCCTTCATCCAGTTCTACAACAACCCTTGCTCTATCCCCGGCACCTTCAACTTTGACACCTGGGCCGAGTTTGCCGAGACGGCACCAAACCCAAACATTGAGTTGTTTGTTGGTATCCCTGCCTCCCCCGCTATCGCCGGCTACGTCACCCCAGACCAGTTGGCCGCCACCCTCGACACCCTCAAGTGCAGCCCCAACTTTGCAGGCGTCTCCCTCTGGGACGCATCCTTTGCTTGGCAGAACGTCGACAGCAACGGTGACAACTTTGCTGTCCAGGTGAGAAACGTCTTGAACAACGTTGCCGAGTGCCCAGCCCCATCCTCCTCTGAAACCACCGCTGAAACCACTTCGTCCACCGCTGAGGCCACCTCTTCCACTGCTGTTGTTGTTTCCTCTTCTGCTCACTACGGCAACTCGTCCTCCGTCGCTCCAACCGCCGGCCCCTCCTCCAGTGTCCTCACCATCACTGACATTGGCACCACCGTCATCACCATCACCTCGTGCGAGGACCACAAGTGCACCCCCACCGCCGTCACCACCGGTGTGGTTGTTGTCACCGACGTTGACACTGTGTACACCACCTACTGCCCATTGACCGGCGAGGTTGTTGTCCCTGTCACCACCAAGTCTGCCCACGCCACCGAGTCACCAAAGAAGACCGTCCCTGCCGTGTTGCCAACCACCACCAAGGGCGTTATCGCAGTGGCCTCCACGCCCGTGGCTGTGCAGTCGCCCGCCACCACCTCGGCTCCAGTCGTTATTGCAACTGAAACTAAAGCCGTGGCCTCTGGCGACGTCACCGAATACTTCACCGTTGAGATTACCTCGACTTTGCAGCATGCCTCAGCCACCGCTGCCGGCAACGGCACCATCCCCGTGGTCACCTACGAGGGTGCCGCCGCTTCTACTGTCAAGACTGTCTGGTTCTCCATTCCACTCTTGATTGCCGCCGCTCTCTTCTAAGCGAGAGTATGGGTTTAGGTCCTACAGTACTTTTTTCTTTGATCTTTCTTCCAAGTAAGTGTTAGAGTTACTTATTTCTCTTTATGTACAAAAAAGAAAATGTTTATGAAAAGAACTTGATGCTTATGCTTCTCCGCCTATACTTCTCTTATAATTTGTGCTTCTCCTTGTTGCCTTTTTCTACAAGTAGGCGGACCACCCACCGTACATCTGGGCCAATCTTTCCACCGACGTAGCTTCCTGGATCAACACGTCTACCTGCCCGTGGATACTTCGCGCCAAGCCCTCGCTGTCGAGCAACCCGCGAATCTTATTGCGCACCTTGTTCATGTCGGCCGCGGGCTTTGCCTCGCTCTTCCAGTCGAGCAACGGGTCGTACAACAATGTCTCCAAGATATTCATTAACGGCTGCTCATGCTCGCGCAATAGTCCGCACGTTACCTCGCACGTGGCTCGGAAGGCGCCGTCCACGCCGCAGATACCCATGGCGTCCACCATGTTTTGCGTCAACCGAAAGGGCACAATCTCGGGCATGGGGAGCGTCAACCCCTTTTCGAACAAGCAGTCAAAATCGATGTGGAGCACGCTGCCCGTGTGCTTAAATACCAAGATGTTCTCGCAGTGCCGGTCGCCAAGCCCGATGATATAGCCCACCATCGACATCACCGCCGTCGACCGCGTGTATGCGTTGCGTGCCATGTACCACGCGCTGGGGTCCGAGAACTGGTCCACGAACCATGTGTACAACGACGGTGGCTGCGTGCTTACCACGTGCTTGAACAAGCTCACCAACTTGGCAAGCTTTTGCGTGTCGGGCTTGCGCTCCTTGATGAACTTTTGCGCCCGGTCCAACTCGTGGAACACGTCGCGGTCGCGGATGGCCACGCCCATACGCTTGCGCTGCTCAGTAATGATGCTCTTCATGGTCTGGATGTCCACCACAAACTCAATCACCCCAATGGTCTCGGTGAGGGGGATCACCGAGTAGTTAGCGATGCTCAACCCGCGCTTGCGTGCCTCGGTACTTGCCAGCAAGATCCGGTTCACCATGGTAGTGAACTCCACCACTTTAGCGTCCTTGCGCGTGTCGTCGTTTTTCACCATGAGTCGGTACGTGTGGCCGTCCGAGCCTCGAATCGTCACCTGCCGCGGCATCTGCAACGACAAAAAGATGTTGACCACGTCATCAAACCCGTCAAACGTGATGGACGCCGATTTGGGGAAGGGAGTGTGCTTGCCGCCCATGCTAGGCATCCGGATCTCGAGGTTCGATTGCACGGGGATCACCAAGGCGTCAAACGGCTCGTCCAACTCGGCAATCTTAAAGTCGCGTGATAACGACATCTTGCGCACGCGCGCCAGCTTTGCGATCTTGTGCAGTGCGAGCTTGATGAAGGCATCAAACATCCGGTGAGCCAGCTGAACCATCTTGCTATGCGCGGCGCTCTCGCCCTGGATCTCACGCAACACACGGTTCACCCTCTCTCGCCGCTGCGTGTCCTTGGAGTACGAATGAGACAACACGTACCACAAGCTATGCCGCGGGTACTCTGATACCAACCCAAGCACCACCCCGGCCAAGATCTCGTACGACTTGCTGTGCTCGTGCACGATCCGCGACAAAATCTGGGTGATCACCGTGTACCACTTGAATTTGGAGACCACGCTGAGCGCGTGCTGCAACTCCTCGATAATGAGGTTCAAGTTACGCTCGGCCTCCTTGGTGCGCCGCGGCTTCTGGGCAAAGTCGAGCCAGATGGTGATGGCCTTGGGGAGTGCCTCAAAGATATACAGGTTGCCGCACGCCACTGACCGCAAAAAGTACTTTACGGTATACATCTCGTACTCGCCGCTTTTGTCGTGCGCCGACTCCATAATCTTGTTGTAGTACCGCGCCATGTCGTAGTATATCTTTTCGTTGCTGCGGTCGAGCTCGACGGCGGCCTTGTACTCCTTGATAATCTGTGCCGTCAGCACGTGGTTGGTCTCGTTCAACCAGTTGGCGTACTGCAACTGCACCCGCGCCAACTGCCGGTTGTCCAAGCCCGTAGTAGTGGTAGTGGTAGTGCCCTTGCAGAGTTCCTCGAGCGACCGGATCGCCTCGTGCTGCTTGCCCTCGTCCCAGAGCAAGTTGGCGTACTCAAAGTTGGCGTTCTGGTCCTCGAGCGCCATCGCCTCCACGATCGACCGCGTGGCAACATCCAATCGGTTGTTCTTGCGCGCAAGCGTCGATTCGTGGATCAAGTTTTCCGAGATCTTGCCCAAATGGCCCAACACTTTGTTGGCGACGTTGTGGAGGGTTAAGATTCGCCGCTGGTTATCAAAGTCCTGGTCGGCATTACTGAGACGCAGCTTTAACACATCAAACTTGTCGTCGTACTGCGACACAATGAGCCCCAAGTCGTAGATGGCGTGCAACCGGCTCATCAAGCTGACGTTGCGCTTAAAGTTAGACGAGACCGACGGCACAAGCGAGTTGCCGATGGTGGCATATAGCTGCTCGATGCACTCGCGGTAGCCGGCGCCATTACCGTTAAATAAGTGCTGCATGGCGGCGGCCAACTCGTGCCGGATCGACGTCTCCATGTCGCGCGGCCGCTGCACCAAGTTGACAATGCCCAACCACCGGTTGATCTGGAGCCGGTCCCCCGAGTACACGGCCGATTCCAACCCCACCGATGACCACTCGGGCGGGATGCGCTCCCAGCCGCGCACGCTGGTCTTGGCCGCCAATGCCGCCAACACGTCGCTGTACATCCCGCGCTCGTGCAAGGATTTCAACAACTTGGTGTTGGCATCAGAAGTGCCGCTGGAAGTATAGTCACCAGCAGCAGAGCCACCACCGCTATCGCTCAACACCTGGAACGACTCATGAGCGAGGCTCCACGAGTCGCTATACTCAAATGTGGCCAACTTCTCCTGGAGATTGTTTGTGGAAAACTTCTTCAACACTCCGTTCAACGAGTCGTAGTCGTTGATGTTGGCGTACATCGACTGGAGCGTGGTAGCCACGTTCAACCCGTTGAGTGTGTGCGAGGCGCTGACGCGGCCCTCGCGGCAGCATTTTTCCAAGTACAAGATCGTGCGCTCGTACGAGTCGCACTCGGCCGACTTGGTGGCAATTAAGTCCATGGGAATAAACTCCAAAAACTCCTCCACTGCCGCCTTGCGGTCGGCCAAGGCCTCACGGATGTGCACGCCCTCGGTCTCGCCATTCATCGCCTTGCTTGCGGCCGAGACCCACTCATTAAAGTAATCCAAAACCGTAAACACAATCTGGAAACACATCTTGACGGATTCAGCCCGGTCCGGGGTCACCTGCGACAAGTCTACGTGGAGCAAGCCCAAAAACTCGCGCCGGATGTCCCCAACCTCCTCCTCATTATGGTTGATAATATGCGAGAGAGTGACGTACTTGAGAAGGTACTGGCACAACGCCACGTCCTCGAGCCGCACCAAGCTGATGAAGGTGTCCAACATCCGGAACCGCAGGGTGTTTTCTGGATTCACAATCGCGCGCTTGATGAGGTTGGTGGTGATGTCAAACAACCAAGTCTCAAACTTCATCCCCATCTTGTAGTGTGGATATGGCAATGGCTCGAACTTGCGCGAGGGGCCCACATACTTTGACGACACCAATGGTGTCAATGTGGACTTGGCAATGTCGCTGAATCGGTCCCACACCATTCCCTTTTTGGCGAGGGTGCCGGGGTTGATCTTGAGCACTTGGAGGAAGCTCTGCATGGCGTACGCGGCAAACAACTGTTTGGGCGGGTCGTTGGATGCCCAGAACAACTTGAGCACCTTGTCCTCGATCAACTCCACCACGAACTCGGCGTTCTCGTGGTAGTCTTCAAAGTCGCGCACCACCACGAGCGGCTTGGCCACCAGCTTGTACCGGAACTTGTTCGGGTCGAGAGCGCCAATCACCGCGAGCACACGCGCACACTGGGTGGAGATCTCGGGCATCCTGTTGCGGAATTTCGCTGCCGTGTCCATTAACGTGCGCACCAAGTCCGTCAACGTGGGCACAAGACTGGGATCCTTGAACAGTTCGCGCTGACAGCTGTCCTGGTACTTGTCGCAGTAGTTCAACAAGTCAAACAACGCCTGTTTCACCACATACTGGTTGCTGGTGGCCAACCGCCGGATAAACTCCTGAAAGATCCCCAACCGGCCGAGGGGACGCAACTTTTTAATTTCGCGCACCAATGTGTAGTCCTGGATAGCATCAGAGAAGGGGATGGCCAAGTAGTACAACGAGTACGTGTAGTATTTGTCCTTAATCTCCAGAAAGATCTTTTTCAAGATCTCAAGAGCAATCTCTTTTGCTTCCGGGCCGAACGAAGCAAACTTCTGCAAGATAATCGACACAATAATGTCAATCAACGAGATCAAGTGTGACGGCGGCAAGCGCTGCACGAGCTGGTTCCAGCACCGTAGCGACAATACGTGAAAGTCCGACAACTCGAGTGTCGCCTGCAAGCACGTGGAGATCTGGCCGAGCGCAGTGGTCACGGCGGCGATGTTGCGCTGGATGATAAACTCCAACGCCTGGAATGACGACCGCCGCTCGAGGTACGGTTTGAACTCCTTCATGTGATGCACGTTCTCGCTGAACTTCTGGACAATCTGCAAGATATACTCGCCAAAGAGGTGCTCGATGTAGTTTTTCTTGGCCACCTTCTGTCCCCGCTGAACGATGGACACCTTGGCCACGTAGTTAAGCGCGTTGGTAATATTGGGCAAGTTCCGAATGGTCGTAGAACCAGTGGTGGTGGTGCTGTCAGCACGAATCTCCAAGAGCACATACCAGGTGATATCGCCAATAAGGTTAAACAAGTCCGAAAGGTTGACGTTCTTGTACTCGGGCGCTACGTTGCTCAATACCTTCATAATATGATTCTCGTTGATGGTGTCTTTCGCCAAGTAGGTGGCGATGATGCGCGGCAAGTTGCGGGCCACGAGCTGCGTCTTGGTCATGTTGGCAGCGTCTGCAATCTCCTGAATGAGGTCCCGCTTGTAGTACTCGAGCAACTTGGGCGAGGTGTACTCCTTGGTCTTGTTGAGCAAGTACTTTTTGCTCACGCCCATAAACTCCGTCAACCGCGTGAGCAAAAACGTCTTCTTCACCACGAGGTCGGCGATTGTGGGAAGGTAAGGCGACAACAACTTGTTGGGTGGGAGCTGCTTGATGTCGGCGATGGTGATCAAGCCACAGTACACGTAGTTCACGTGCTGGTCGTTCTCCTCGCCGAGCCAGTCGATGAGCTTGAAGTAGATGGCACAGAGCCGCTCGCTCTCCGCCAGTACAGCCGCGAGCCCCACCACGGCGCGCACCGTCGACTCGCCAAAGTGGCGACGATGTGGTGAAGAAAAGTCGATGCCCGTGACCCTCTGGAAAATGTACTTAAACGTGTCGTCAACCACCACCTCATCAGGGGTCACTAAGTAAAGCGGGAGCACGCGCGCCGCCAACATCCGCACGTCGCGGTTGTTGTTGGTGGCGAGCAACTCGAGGAGGAAGTTGAGCAATGCGTCGTTGCACACGTCCCAGAGCATTGGGTCCAGGGCCAAGGCCAGAACAGGGCTGTAGCTCGCAAGCAAGCTGTACACGAGGAGCAAGAAGTTGCAGCAGAGGAGAGAGTCAAGCTTCAACTTGTCCCGCTGCTCGCCGCCCACAAAGTACACTTGAATGATCTCATAAAGGACGGCTGTTTCCGTGGTGCTGGATATCAGAGGCCGATACGCCTTGACTGCGCCGTAGCAATTGGCCACCAGCAGCACGCTCCCGCATCGTGTGCATTCACACACCTCGGAGTCGTAGTCACCCGAGACCACGCACGGCACGTGCCGCAACGCCGTGGTCAATGTGTACAACGTGTCCTCCTCATCAAGCAACTCCGGGTACGTGCGCGTGAGGTTGCTAACATACTGTATCCAGTCGGCGGTGTTGACCTGAGAATTTAATACGTCTGCAGTGGCAAACCGGTGCGCGGGGTCGATGACAAAGTCAAACAAGTACGACAGATTGGTAGTAGTGGCACCCCCGCCGCCACCAGAATGCGAGTGATCCATAGCAAGGCGCGCTGCCTCCAAATCGGGGTTGAAGAAGGGAGAAACCACAAAGTGGTTCAATGTCGTCTGATACTCTCTGGCCACCGCCAGGTCTGCCAGAAAATAGTGGTACCTGACCACATGGAGCGCTTTCACGAGAAGAGGCGACGCAAGGGGAGGTACAGTAGTCAAAAAGGCGCGGAGGTTGAGGTGGTTCACAAGACCTTCGACAGTTCCCCTGGCTGCTGAGAGCGCGTACAACCGTAAGAGCGCCAAGCTCACTGCTTGGTCCAACCGAGGAGACAGAGACACTGTGACAGATGCCGATGCTGTGATGGACATCTCCTGTAAGTACTGGACAACCCACGTAGTGAGCAAGCACACCTGGCTCCACGCGGCACAGTCGTTGAGGATGATGTTCGACACCTGGTTGACCACAACTATGCTCTTGAGGCCGTCAAGCAACTGCACGTTGGCGGCACTCGGCAAGAGATCGATCTCATGTACAACAAACCACAATCTGCGGGCGTAGCTCTCGAACCGGGCCTGGTGGTTGGTGACATTTAGCGACAACTTCCTGGCGAGGTCGTAGTCATTGATGATAGTGAACAAGTGGGTAGCAACAACGAGCCGGTGGCGGTACTCTGGAAAGTTACTGCTGCTCAAGTTGGAGAGACAGTAGTGCAAGTCCGCCTCGAGTCTACTCAACAACAGCTGCCGTGCGAGCTTGACAAACTTGTGCTTGTGCAACCGCGTGCAGATCAAGTTGATGATGTGGATGACAAACGACTTGAGCTGGTTGAGTAGCTCCACCCGGTCGGTGAAGCTCGGCATGTGGTGCAAGGCAAAGGAGATGCACCACTCGTAGAGGAGACTCGTGTCGCTACCAGTAGCTGGTTTGCTGTTGCCACCACCGCCTCCACCACCACCACCAGCCAGCTTGTTGCCACCCGCGCCTACCGTCACTTTAGGCACTCCTATCGGGCTCACATCACCAGGGACAAGCTGAATGTTCAATAGATGGAGCTTTTTCGACAACACCAACTCCACCGTCTCGATCAATTCTGTGAACATCTCCTGGTTGGTGCTGTCATGGGCCATGGCCGCGAGTTTCTCCCCCGTGAATCGTAGAAGGTACAAGATCAACTTTTTAAAGTCTGTCAGCTCATCGTCAATGTTGGCGTGCACGTCGTGTAAGAACTGCAGTAGCTCATCCAGGGATATCGAGTGTGTAGCTGGCATCCCGGGGGGCCGAGGGATCTATAGTGTATGGTCTCTTTGGCGTGTTGCGCGCTGCCTTTACGCGTCTACAGTAATGAGGGACGGGTCTACCTCTCGTCTTTTTTTCTTCAGCTACCAGATCTTGGCTTTCTGCTTAGGGGTGCACCAACCGCTTTCCTACACCACAAGGGCAGTGCAAAAGAGGTAGCTTTGGTTACCTCTGCTCTACAAGATGAGCCGCTACTGCTATTTCTATATGTATATATTCGCTTGCTGCTTCGTGTATATATGCGATGCCTTGTAGCTGTTTGGGTAAATCATGCGACAACAACACAGCATCTTCCTCGCACACCCTCCTCCCCTGCACTCTCTGGGTGTCACTCTCTCACTGACCGTAGTTTATGGGCCGCTTGAAGAGCAAGATGTGGGGCTCGGGGGCGTGCGTCTCGTAGTGCGCCCACCCGAGCGACTGCGTGATGCCCAATCCACGCCATTCCTCCTCCAACAAGATCCGCAACGTGCCCGTCTCTGGGTTGAAGTAGTCCTGGGGTATGGCCTTCAACATGTTCTTGGGCAACATGACGTGTCGGTACTCAAAGTTGTCGTCCGAGTACCGGGGACTGTAGTGGATCATGTCCTGGAACTCCAACACCTTGGCGCGCTCGCTGTCGGTGAGGTATCTCGGTTTCGACATTGTCGGTGGGGGATCTATCGTATCTATGGCAGCTCTCGTTGCAGTATCTGGAGCTCCCGGGGGGACTGGAAAAAGGATCGTATCAAGCGAGTGTGTAGGCGTACCCGAGCTAGACGGCCGACTGGAAATGCCCTGACCTCAATTTTTTCCTGCTTCCTTCTCCTTCTCCTTCTTTCTTCCCGTTCTTGGTCTTTTTCGCTACTTTGAGAACGCGTTTTCGGCGATCGCCATTTTCTGCCTCTCTCACGAGTAAAAGAACCCATCCCCACTGGAACCCCGCCAAATCCAAGAGAACCAAGAGAACTAAGGGAACCACGGAAACCAAGTAAACTACGGAAATTACGGAAACCAAGAGAACCACATGGCCAAGGCCAGACGCAATGGCTTGATTATTGCTTCCTCAAATGTCACACGAGAAACTGCGAGCAGGGCACTCCAACAGTACGCAGCACTCTACGTGGTGGACGATGGATACACGCGGCAAGCGGTACAGGAGTTGCGCCACGATCAGCACTGGACAGAGTACACCATGGTGGAGTCAACTGATGCAGAATTGCCCTTAGTCGAGTATGCAGCATGCTTGCTCAGCGTGGATACAGCTTGGCGCCACCATATTGTAGTGGACGATCTTGGTCCCGCGAGCTGGGTCCGGTATCATGCATTGCCCGAACCGCGCTCACTCATCTTGAAATTGACAAATAAAGGTTGTGACGACGAGACGGTGTCGCGGTGGCTCACACAGCCAATAGCTTGCTTGCTCATGCCAAAGAAGATGATATCGCATCCGCTCCTCCGCGCGTTTGAAACCAGAGGGATGCGTGTGCCCATGGTGTTTGTCGAGGATGAGCTACAGAATGAGCATCTACAGCAGCAGCAGCAGCAACAACAGCTAAAGCAGACACACCCACAGATATACCTCCTGCCGCTCCAGCCCTTGGCCGACAACCTTGACCTTGGCATTTACCACCAATTCGAGAAAGATGAGACAAAGTATGAGCAGTATGCAGCAGCCATGGAGCTTGCCCTCGCCGACCTCGACTTAGCACACACAAATGTGCTCATTATTGGTCCCGGAAGGGGCAAACTCATCGACAAGCTATTAGGTTTGGCCGCTGCATGTAAGCGTGCAGTGTCCATCACGGCGGTAGAAAAGAACCCCTTGTGCATCTCCACCTTGGAGATGCGCAACAAGCAAGCATGGCACGGACAGGTGCAGATCGTGTCGGAGGACATACGCCATGCTCCCCTGCATAAAAATGACGACTTCCACCTCGTGGTGTCGGAGCTCCTCGGGTCCTTTGGCGACAACGAGCTCTGTCCCGAGATATTGGCACAGGCACAAGTGCTGTTGCACCCGCATTGTATTATGATTCCCAGCTCGTACACGTCGCACCTCCAGCCGGTGTACACACCTGCCAAGTTGCCTATATGTCTCGCTGAGTTGCAAAACTACTACCCCGTGGCTCCTCCACAAACTGTGTGGGAATTTGAACACCCAGGTGCCAGCAACATGAATCTCACGGCGTACTTGACATTTGTCACAGACACGGGGATGCAGGTTCTGGGGTTTATGGGGTGGTTCACCAGCGTCTTGTATGGCCACGTGGCGATCCAGATCAGGGACAGGCGTCGCCGCAACGACTATTGTGCATCGTGGTACCCTATATACTTTCCCGTTGAGACCACGAGCGTGCACCCCGGGGAAGCGATATCCGTGAAGTTTAAGCGAATCAATGATGGCAGCAGCGTGTGGTACGAGTACATATTTGATGGCAAGGTGTATAACGAAAGGGGCGCCGAATATAGCATACGTTTAACAGAGTGAATTATATATACAGTAGGCGCAGGTTCACTTGAGGGGTCGTGTGGGAGATCTCTCTCGCGAGGGCTTGTGCTTGTCCCGTGACGACCTATACTCGTCGCACAAAGATCTATGCCTGCTTCTCTCCGACGACAGTCCGTGGTGTCGGCTATAGCTGCTGTCACTGCCGCCACTGCCACTACCACTGCCACTACCGCTGCCACTCCTCCTCGACCCGTATTTGGTGTCTCTTGACCGGTGGTGTCCGTGTGACTCGCTGTGCTTCGATTTTCCGTGCCTCCCCTCCCCCCCTCTCTCTTTCCGCCTCTGTTTCATCTGCTGCTGCTTGATCATCGCCAACGGGTCATCTGAGTAGTTGACCTTGGCAGGCTTGCTCGCGGCACCGACACCCACAATCCGACTGATCCTATCATTTGCTGGCTCCCCACTTAAACCCCCACCGCTCTTCTTATAACTCATGGCGTGGTTGCCACTCAACATGTTCTCGACTCGATCTTTGCCTTCCTTAAACTCGAGGCTCGACTCAATAAACCCACTGGCGTTGGTCTCCTCCTGCTCCCCCTCAAACGGCACGTCGTCATACATCCAGTTCAACTTGGACAATTTGAGCCGCTCGTTCTTGGTCAAGTCTGCGGGATTAAAGTTGTCGCCGTACTGGAGCTTCAAGAGCTGCACATATTCCTGCTCCTGGTTGTACTCGTGCTGCTTTTCCTTCACCAATTTGGCCTCCTTGAGCTTGTCCTGTTCCTCTTGCCATACCTTCTGCTGGTTCTTGATAAGTGCCGGGTTCCACGACTTTTTCAAATTGAGATCTCCCGCCATGGTTGGATGTGGTTGGATGTGGTTGTGCTAGGGCTGGTAGGATTTTATTTTTATTTTTTTGGATACAGCCTTGAATACGGGAGGCGATATCCGCCTGTGGTGACGCGATATGGAAGGGACAGATGAAGGCACGGAGGCAGAGGAAGAGTGATTAAGGGAGGCACAGGGTGGTATGACGAGCACCTGCATGCCCCTTTCTTGGTATGGAAATCTTTACACTTCAACATGGTATGCTGTAACAGCCTGGACAACTATACACTGAAGAGAGAGAGAGCAAAACAAGAAAAACCTGGTGGCACTGGCAAGCTCTGGTGCTCGAGAGCTTGGTACATGGGATCTAGATGTGTGTCTGAGTCCCATAGCCATCATGTTTCCCACTTAGAAACCGTGGATCTTGATGTTCTTCTTGGGCAACTGCAACTGGGTGGTCAAAAACTCACTGACCTTGACTCTCTGGTCGCCTTGCAACTGGATAACCTCGCCCAAGTCCTCGTCCTTGACAATGTTGCCGTTGCAGGCAAAGTCCTTCTTCAAAACCTTTAAGATCTTCTTCAAGTCATATTCGCTGGGGACACCCTGAACGGTAGTAAGCGTCTTTCTGCCGTTTCTCTGCTGGATTCTGATGTGAATGTAGTTGGTGGGCTGGGCCTCGGAATCGCCGGTGTCGGCAAAGGGATCAAACGCGTTTAAGTTTTGGATAGTTGACATGCAATGAAGTGCGAAGAAGGGGTGGTTATATGTGACGAGTGTCTCTGGTTAAAAGAGGTGGTCTATGTTCACAAATGTGTATGTGTGGATGATCTTAAACGGAAAGGAGTTTCTTGTTGTGTCAGAGAAGAAAAAAAGGGAAAGAGCTAACAGTTGAGCGTGCGTGACACAAGTTTGTTTTCTTTTTTCTTGATGAAGGAGGGTCGTGTGTGGAAGAAATGCCAGCGGTGGGAACACGACCATATAATTGGTAAACACACGACAGAACGTTTGCCATTACCCGGCACCAGAGATCGATTACATAAGTCTTTGTTGCTTACGTAATAAAATGCATGTGAAGGTCTCTCTCCCTTTTTTTGGGGGTGGCAAACAAAACACAATAGTAGCAACTTTCTTCTTTACAGCGTGGCGAGATTTTGCCATTCGGAGGAAGAGGGAGAGGGAGAGGGAGAGGGCAGGAGTTGGAGGAGTGGAGGGTTGTTGCTAATTAAGGTTTGCCTCCCCCCGCGCAGTTGCTGTCTTCACTAGAGGATGCTCATTGCCTGGCTGGGATCGCTCTCCATCACACACAATCACACACATCGTCATCACCACTCCTTCCTTTGGCCACGGGCTATAGCCGACTCCAGCCAACCCCGATTTCCTGGTTGGGCAAGTAAGCCCAAACAAGCAAGAAAAATCACACAACGCTTTTTAGCCAACAGCGACCCAACCAAAAAAATATTAGTCGATAATATCCACCCACGCTGTGTGGGTGGAACAGGCCACTGACTGCAACGCTGGTGTTAGCGATGGCAGAAGTGACCAACTCTCCATCGGGGTCTTCTATGGCCAGTTCTCACTTACATAGGCGCCGTGTACTACCCTGCTTTTCTCCTTGCGGCGTCTCTCCCGTCTCTCCCGTCTCTCCCGTCTCTTCCACACTCTCCCACACTCTCCCACACTCTCCTGCCACGCACGAAGGAAACATCTAGACTGACTTTGTCCATAAGAAAGAACAAGAGGCAATCACAAACACAAAAAGAGAGACGCTCTCTCAGAGGGGAGAAAAAAATATTCGGTACTCCAAACCTTTCCCAAGCTACACCTAAGCAGACTACCCGCATCGGCATCCTCCGCCCCGCATTCCACAGCCGGCATAACATCATCGATAACTCGATCACCACCCCATCCTACCTGCTTCCGCATCCGCTGCTCCTTGCCCACATATCACCATGTCATCCAAAGATGAAAAGGAAAAGGTCCAGCTCGAGACCATAGCGGTCCCCAGCTCAGGTCTTGCCTCCAATGCCATCACCCCCACCGTCTCCGCCACCCCCGCTGAGGGCAAGAACGGGCCCGTGGTCAATGAAAAGGAAAAAAAGAAGCAGGCGTTTGTCACCCGCACCATCTGGACGTTTGTCATGATTGCCGGCTTCTTCCTCTTGTTATCGTCGGGTCACTTTGCCTTGATTGTCCTGGTGTTGATTTTTCAGTTATTGACGTTCAAAGAGATCATCGCGTTGACTTCCGAGCCGGCTAGAGACAAGAAAATCCCCTACAACCGATCCTTGAACTGGTACTTTTTGGTCACCACTTGGTACTACCTCGACTTTCCCGCATTGTCGGACTTTTTCCAGGACTCGGTGTACTCGAGCAAGGTGTTGACCTTGCTCGTGGTGAACCACAAGTTTGTGTCGTATTCGTTGTACATTGCCGGGTTCATCTTCTTTGTGTGGACGTTGAAGAAGGGCTACTACAAGTTCCAGTTTGCCCAGTTGTGCGTCACCCACATGACCTTGCTTCTAGTAGTGTTCCAAGCCCACCTCATCATCGGCAACATCTTGCAGGGCATCATCTGGTTCTTCCTCCCGGCAGCGTTGGTAATTGTCAACGATATCTTTGCCTACATCTGCGGCATCACCTTTGGTCGCACCCAGTTGATCGAGATCAGTCCCAAAAAGACAGTCGAGGGATTTGTCGGCGCCTGGGTGTGCACGGGCGTGGCTGCATGGGTGTTTGCCATAATATTGTCGAGCTCCGACTACTTGACCTGCCCTGCCGAGAACTTGTCCACCCACTTGTACAACTTCCCCCACTGCGAGCCCAACCCCGTGTTTATTCCGCAGATCTACCAGGTACCCCAGAACATCATCGACTTGACGGGTATTGAGATTGTCTCGTTCAAGCCCATCTATTTCCACGCGGCAATGTTGGCCACGTTTGCCTCGTTGATTGCCCCATTTGGTGGCTTTTTCGCTTCGGGGTTGAAGCGCGCGTTTGGCATCAAGGACTTTGGCGACACCATCCCGGGCCACGGTGGGATTACGGACCGCTTTGACTGCCAGTTCCTCATGGGTTCGTTCACTTACTTGTACTTTCAGACGTTTGTGTCCAACCACAATGTGAATGTGGGCAAGATATTGCAGATGGCCATTATAAATTTGAGCATCCCTCAGTTGTTGCAGTTGGTCAAGTCGTTGTTGCGCTACTTGAACAGAGAGCAGGTCGTTGATGACGACAAGTTGAAGTTGATTTTCGACTTGTTGGAATAAGAGAGAGGTGTAGCACATGGAGGAAGAGATGCACAGAAGAGGGAAAGTGTTTTTGAGGAGAGCAGTGCTGTGTGCTGTTTTGTATATAGAGGTATACAGAAAAGAAGAAGACGGAATAGACGCCACACGATGTGCCTAATATGGGGTAATAAGGTTTAGGCTGTGCGGAGGGGAGCAAACGGAGCAGCGGAGAAGCAGAGCATCAAAGCAGGGGGGAAAGAGGAGTAGTGCGGCACAGGTACAGCAAGGGGTACATCAACTGTCGCTGCACCCGCATCAAGGGCCAATGTCAACTGAGCTGTCGAGTCAACCCTGGCAAACATTGATAGCTGTGGCAGATGAAATAGCCACCCAGGAAAAAAATTCACCCAAAGAAAAAAGAGCCAGCATCTCACGTGACTTTAACCAGCACCGACGATGCCAGGCCCAGGCTTTTGCTGCTGAACAGCACATTTTGTGGATCCGAAACAGCGCTGGCCAGAGCAGGGCTTGTGTAGGTATAAGGAGTGCTACTATAATCACCACCACCGTGTGGTGGTGGTGTAAAGCCTCTCCACACAGGTGTGTGTAAGCACCGTTTCAAGCTGGAGCGTGGCTTGTAAGAATGGGCAGGCAACATGTGACCAGCACGGACCAATACCATGGGAAGAAGAGGTTCACTTGTAACTATACTGTATCTTGGTGCAACATTTTTCGGCGCACCAGTAGAAGAAAAGGGACGTACAGGTCAGGGAATGGTGTATACTAGTCACTTTTTCCCTCCCTTCCCCTCCCATGCACACGCAAAAGCATCCTACACTTCTTGCCTTCACGAATATCAGCGGACTGTTCATCTCCTATATATGCACATGCCACAAAGCTTGTTCGGTGTTGGCATTACAATATTTTCACCTTCCTTCTTCTCTGGTTCTCCCGCTGGCTCATATTTCCCTCTATGCAAAAGTATCTGGTCCCCCGCGAGGCTCAAAATCTGGCTGGTTTCCTAAATGGGAACATCAGCGCAGCCACCACCACATTTTTTTCTCTATCGTCAAGTTGCGAAAAAAATAACGTACAAGAAATATAGCGGCGCTTGCTACGTGCTTCAAGTGCTGGTTCTTGAAGCGACTTTTGTCTCCTTGATCCTCCCAAGCCCCTTTAGTAACCTGATAGATCAGTTATTGATCCAGATAATAATTGGGAAAGCGAGCCAGCCTCGGAGGTCTATGGTTCCGAGCACGTACCTATAAAAAGACGCCGCCCTCCGCCATCATCCTCCACCAACTCTTTTTGCTCTTCTTCTTCTTCAAGTACAACCAACTTGCTTCTTCACCAACTTGCACTTTCGTTAACTCCACTAAAGGCCCAAATTAGAATCACTCGCTAACCAATTTGGCCACTCACGCTCACTTTACAAAACAGACACGACAGACACACACAACAGACTCAGTTAATCCTTTCGCAGGCATGTTGCACATAATATTCACCTTCCTTTTTCTCCAGCTCATATCGGCGGCGCCCGTTCCCGCCGTGATAACGCGGTACCACACCGCGGCGGCCGTGACCCAGGTGGTCACGCACACTACCGGTACTACCACCGTGTGGTTGCCTCCCGTGGGCATCTACATCATCAATGGCGAGACCAGCACCTCTACCTTGACCGAGTCGCAATGGAATACCTTCCCCACCACCATCACAGTGGTAGAAAAGGACCAGGACTACACGCCACCAGCTCCTGGCCCAGTGGTCCCTACGACCACCACTTCTCCTCAATCCCAACTCCAGCCCCTACCTCAGACTACACAGGCAATTACCCAGGCCACTGCTCCTGCTCCTGCTCAGCCAGCCACATCCCAGCAGCAGCAGCCACAGGAGCCATCATCGGCACCAACTCCTTCCCCCCAGCAGTCGTCTTCCCCAGAGTCCCCCTCCCAGCAGTCGTCTTCCCCAGAGTCCCCCTCCCAGCAGTCATCTTCCCCAGAGTCCCCCTCCCAGCAATCGTCTTCTGCCGTGCCCCAGCAATCTAGTTCGAGCTCATTTCCTGCTGCTTCTAGCTCCAGTTTCGGTTCCAGCTCCAGTTCCAGCTCTGACTCTGGCTCTTCTTCAGGTATCAACGATGGCTTAGTCGACAATATCGCCGCCCCCACGGCCATAGTTTACTCACCCTACGCAAATAACGGCGGGTGCAAGCCCGTGGACGAGATGAACTCGGACTTGGAGATGATTGCCGCCAAAGGCATCACCAAAATCCGGTCATATGGCACAGACTGTGCTGCCTTGACTGCCGTCTTGCCCAAGGCCGCTTCTCTCGGCCTCAAGGTCAACCAAGGCGTATGGATCTCGCAAGATGGCGTGGACTCCATCGACAGCCAGATCCAAGACATCATCAACTACGCTAAAACCAACGGGTGGGACGTGTTTGATTTTCTCACCATCGGAAACGAGGCCATCAACTCCGCCTTTTGCACTGTCGACGAATTAATCAACAAGATCAGCTCTGTGAAAGCCACCTTGAGAAGCGCGGGGTACAACGGCCACGTTACCACCTCGGAGCCGCCCGCCACCTTTATCCTGTACCCCCAGTTGTGTACCCAGGCCGAGATCGACATTGTGGGTATCAACCCCCACTCCTACTTTAACGCTAACATCCCCCCACCCCAGGCAGGCGAGTACATCGTGTCGCAGCAGAAGCAGGTTGAGGGCTTGTGCAATGGCAAGAGTGTCCTCATTACCGAAACAGGGTACCCCTCCCAGGGCCAGACCTTGGGCGTGAACGTGCCCACCCCTGAGAACCAGGAGATTGCCATTGCTTCCATAATCAAGGAGACAGGCTCTTCCTGCACCATCTTGACCACGTACAACGACTTCTGGAAGGACCCCGGTCCATATGGTGTCGAACAGTACTTTGGCACCATCAACTTGTTCGGTTAGAAAAAAAAGGAGAGACCAGTCCTAGGACACCAGCACCAAGGTGTCAGTCCTCCCTACCACATCGCATTCTTTATTAGTTACTTTTCTTTTCTTCCATTCATTCCGTCCTAGATAGTTACAATAATACATTATAAACAAGATTGTAGCCGCGCATGTCCTGGTTCTCAAAAGTCAATGATCCTTTCCGGAAAGTACTCGTCAATAAGCTCCAAGTAGTACGGTTTCAAGTCTTCCACCTCGTACTGTTGGTCCGATTTCGAGTAGAGGTCGTACTGGTTGAACGCCTTGACCGCCGCCAACATCTCCTTGTCGTGCTCGTCCATGAGGTACGCATACGCGTACTCCAGGTGCCACGGGTAGAACGAGTGGTACCGGATCATCGCTAACGCCTCCGGCGGAAGCACCGAGTTGTTCTTGGCCACGTGGTACATGTATTCATCGTGGCCCCAGCTGAGCATCACCTTGTCCAAGCCGCAGTGCTTGGAATAGATCCCGTACTTGGTGTTGTACAACGGGTTCAAAAAGTCCGGGTTGGCGCGGAAACTCTCGGGGAAGATGATGCGCTTGGAGAACTTGCACCCCACGGGGAACGTGTCTCCCACCACGTCCCACTGGCCCTTGGAGTCAAAAAAGTATAAGAGCTTGCCCAAGTCGTGGACCAAGCCCACGAGCTGGAACCAACGCGGCCGCCCATCGCGCCGGATGGCCTCGGCCGTCTGCAACGCGTGGTCTATCTGCGAGAGCTCGGTGTCGGGATCTGAATCGTCCAACAACTTGTTCAACTTCTCGAGCCCCTCCCACACGCTCATCCGCGCCCGTGTCTTGGTCTTGAAGTTGATGCGTGCCTGGATATTGTAAGCCACAGTCTGCTTCTCGTGCTGCTCCTCGTAAAACTGTTTCACGCGGTCGCACGCAAGCTCGTACTGCCGGAACGTCTTGGTGTCGATGTTCTTGTAGTACTCAGATGCCACCTGCCAGTTCTCATCCGCTGCTGACTCCGACTGCGCCTGTATCGCCATTTCCTTGTCGATGTTGTGACGGTCGTCCCCTCCTTTACTCTTGAGCGAGTGCCGTAGCCGGTTCACGCAGAGCACCTCATCGTCGAGCTTCTCCATGACACTACCCGCTCGTTTCTCATCAAGGAGCGGTTTGGCCTCGCGGGGTTTGTCCACCCGTCCTTTCTCCGACACCATGTGGCTGTGTGTGCGTGTGCCATCGTTTAATACTCGGATAGCAAAAGCAGGGTCATTTTTTTCTTTTTTTCTAATCACGTGATGCAGAAAAGTGCATTTTGTTGTAGTGAGCATTGTAGCCGCTAAACTATCCTCATAAACGCCACCACTTTATTCCTACGCGTGTTTCGTTATAAAATCCCCAATTACACAGACCTTGGCCGATTGTTGTAACTACAAAGTCTGCCACGGGGGGCACAAGTTGTGGGGTGAGACAGCAAGTCGCAAAAACAAAGGGGACCAGCGGGGATAGGCAATAAGGGAGACTAAAGTGGCGCCACGAGCAGTCCAGAACGCCATGGCACCCATCTATTTCACAACAAAGCAGTATCACGTCCTTTGTCTTTACAATCCCCCACACGTGGCAGAATTCGGACATTGTGGCCCCAACAAAGAGCAAATATCTCAGTTGGGTTGCTTTCTTCCAGCACACGCGGCGTTGAGAACCCGGTTACCTACCCAACCCCCCTATTTGCTCAAACCTTGTGCTCACATCTTTCTCCTTCCCCCTTTCCCCAGTCGAACTACGCAGATCCTTCCTTCTCTCCGGACCGGTGCCTCCACACTAAACGTTTGTTTCACTCTATTTGCTGCAAAAACGTGGAAAAAATGGAGTGCCAAAGAGGGAGAAAGAAGAAGAAAATAATTACTGCTTCGGGAAAAGTATCGTTTTATTGTTAAGAAGCCACTTTTAGAAAGCCACCAACTTGTTTCCATCTCTCTCTTTTTCACTTGTTCCACTGCCACACTCCCGGGTCATGACCCACCCATGTGAAACGGAATCAATCTTTGCTCTCTTTCCTTGCCTGATCAAGGGAACATGAAACGTGAGACCCGTGGCTGGCATGCCCCCTACAAAAAAAGCTTATCCCCTACCCAAGGCATTCTCCAGATCAAAGACGCCTCCCGTTTGCTGTAAGGGCAACATGCAAGAGCGAGTAGCACCATTTCAGAGAACAAGGGTATGCGTAGGGGAAATCAGCAATAGTCAGACCCTAAAAGAACACGATGCCGCCCAAATGAAGTGATGAGACTACAACCCACCCAACCCCCCTCCAAAGACCGATTCTTTTGTTCTTTTCCCCTCTTCCTCCACTCCACCTGTCTCTTTCTCCACGTTGTTCATAACCACATGACAAACAAGTAGAAAATTAGGGCGGGAAGGGAGGCTTGATTAAAACGAAGAGCTGCAAATTGCCCTTAGAAAAAAATCAAAAAATTCCCTATTTCAGTTAAGCAATCACTATTGTCGCCAATTTGTCACAGCGATCTTTACGCATGCCGGCCATATCCACATCCCCTCTCGCCCACCCGCCTTTCTCCTTCTCCCCCTTTCACCACAAACAATCCACCCACTACACCCCCCCTTTCACTCTGTTTCCCTAACACCCATGGAACTGGAGGAGTTCCGTTCGTAATTGTATATATATGGGCCCCATCGCCCCATTATGTCCTGCCTCATCCTCCCGTTTCTTTTCTCTCTTCTCTTTCCCTTCTATCCAGCAGCACACAAACCAAAAACACCCGAAGCACAATGAAGTTCACTCACTTTGCCACCCTTTTCGCCGTGTTCACGCTTGCCGTCAACGCTGCCGTCATCCCCCAGAACGCCGCTGACACTCTTGTCAAGAGAGACCTCAACTGGCTGGGTTTCTTCACCGCCATTGAGAATTTGTTCAGCGGCAAGGACACCTTTTTGCAGTTTGTCGAGGAGCTCTTTGACGACTTTTTCAGCAGTGGCAGCACTGCCGCCGCTGCCCCCACTGGCACCGCCAAGAGAGACGTGTCCACCGCCAACGCCCCCGCCGGCTTCACAGACTTTATCCTGTCTGAGTACAAGCAGTTGGAGCAGATCGCCGAGCAGAACGGCTTCAACGTGTCTGCCATCGAGGCTTACTTTGAGAAGGAGGGCCACGACCAGGTCACTAACTTGTTTGGTTTGTTACTTGGTTTGGAGTCTGCTAGCATCAACATCAACGCCAACTTGAAGGTCAAGCGGACCCTTGCCGCCAAGATCAACGTTGCTTCCGCCGACTTGGAAAAGAGAGACTTGATTGGGATCATTGGCACCATTGCCCTGGACCTTTTGGGTATCTTTGGCATTGGCAAGGGCGGTAACACCACTCCTCCAACTGCCACCCCAAACGTCCCTGTCGCCCCCACCACCACCGGTAAGACCACCACCCCAACCACTGCCGTCACCGGTTCAAGTACCATTACTCCCACCACTGCTGCTCCAACCACCACCTCGCCTCCTGCCACTGGCGGTGACGACGACGATGATGACGACTGCTCATCTGCTGCCCCAACTTCCTCTGCCTCTGGCAGCGGTAGCAGCTCTTCCTGGTGGAACTCCATCACAGGTTGGATCTCGAGCTGGTTTTAAAGAGCAGTATTAGCGCCTCTTTTTCTTTCAGTTCCGGTTTATATACCCCATTCTTTATTTCAGTAGCGTTCAATTTAGATAAAAACTAGCGTTTGTCCATTCTAAACTGCGGCACGAGCTGATGTTGGCAAAGGTGCACATCCTAAGAATAAACCACAGAGGCGGAAAGAGAATAAGTCAACATCCACTTAGAACGCCGCAAGATTGGTCTCTTGGGTGTCCTTGAGCTGGCCAAAACCAATCCTCTTGTTGTCAATGTCCACAGCCACGTACACTGAGCTGAAAAGGTGGGCACCCAAGGAGTTCAATCTGCCGTCGATAATGGGAACACTGCAAGTGATGCCCTTCCTAACAAAGTTCTCAGCAGGAACTGTTACCTCCTTGCCCGCAATACTGATGGTGAACACCTTTCCCTTCACTTCGTCGCAGTCAACAACATACTTCTTTCCGTTGTAGTGCATGCTGGGGACAATCAGAGCAAACGCGTCAATGTTCTCTTTTGGCCAATACGAGGAGACAGCACCGGTATCAATAGCCAAGGTTTTGTTAAAGATAGCCTTCTTGCCTCCATATCCAAGGTAATCAATGTGCGCGGCCACGCCACCAGTGAGGTTGGACCATTGGAACTCACCGTCGAGCTTGGCAGCATCGTACCCGCCAAAGGTAAAAGTGCCGTTTCCGCCCGAACGCAGGCGAAGGTAGAACGAGTAGATCCCCTTGCTGATGACTCCTGCTTTCTTAAGCTGAAGAGTCAAATTTTCGTCTTCACTACCTTTAGGGGTGCGTGCCAAGCCAAGAATACCGTTGTATACGTTTCTCGCTTCAACAACATCGGTGATGTGCAACTGAGGGATCTTGAAGCCGCCAAAATAGAAATCCTCGTAGACATCGTCGCCGATATAAGCCGTATCGTTTGGGCCACCATTGCCATAAACACTCTTCGAAGTCTTGCCGGTCTTGTTCACAGTGGTAGACGCACTTGAGTTGTACAAACCGAAACCGGCACAGAACCTGCATCCTGCAGCAGTGTCGATGACCTCGGTTCTCCAGCTCCCAGTATCGACATTGAGGTAGACCAAGTCTTTGTTAGAGCCCACCCCAAACGGGGCCATATAGTATCCTGGGTTGGTGATTTCTCCCTGGGGAACATCTCTCTTCAGCAAGGCAGAATCCTCATGTTTGACAATGTCCAAGGAGATGAACTTGTCGTCTCTCTTTTGTGGCTGCAAAACAGCGGCAGTGTGCACACCGGCAGCAATGGTGCAGATGGTGATCAATGATTGGAAAAGCATGGCAGTGGTGGTGGTGGTGGTGGTGGTGATAAAGGGGGAAGCGAGCTCAAGAGGGAAGGGCCAAGTACTCTCTTTTATAGTGCTGAGGACAACCTGAGGGAAGAGGGAAAGGGTGGAAGTGGTCCGTGGGAGTCGGGAATACCGCTCCCACTCCCACACCATTGATTCCATTCATGGTACACCAATTTCGTGTGTCTTCATCCTAACCATTGCTGTTTCCTAACCATTGCTGTTTCAACATTCATTGGCCAGTTGACATGGGAATACAACGTGTGTTGAATACGT
>MXQC01000129.1:0-23811 GCA_002094185.1 Zhuliangozyma boniae
GCATCAGGTCTCACTTACCAGCCTGGCTCTTTGGGGAGACAGACGCCGAGCATGGTGTTGACCAGGACAGCCAGCAGGACGTGCTTGGCCCCACGCAGGAAGGAACCTCCCGCACCAACGTCCCTTCTAGCAGCAGCCAGTCCAGCAGATCCCCCACCCCCTCGCAGCCCAACTTGCTATTCTTGATTAACGCCTTGACGCGGAACTGCAAAAATACAGTGGCCGTGTTGGAAGAGCTCGAGAGCAAGATTGACAGTGCGGATGGTATGGAGGGCGCAGATGAGAGCGTGCTGGCGGAAATGAGAGAGTGTGTGCGGAAGCTTTTGTGTGAGAGCAAGAGAACCCTACACAGTTTGGAAAACAGAGTTCCCAGAATGGAAGCCGTGGTCAGGGGCGAGTCAACCCACTTGACAGCCAGGGTGGGTGGCACGGTGGACAACGCCGACAAGGAACTATCCCCTACGAAAGAAGACGCGGAAGGCTCCTCGTCCAAAGGCAAGAATGACACAACCGCTAGGAGAAAAGGGACCAAAAGACAGGGAGGGGACCAGGGGAAGAAGAGAAGAAGTGCAAGGCTCCAGGAGAAAGCAGAGAAGAAGCAAAAGAAGAAGGAGTAGGGAGCTACGACAGAGGGCAGCAGCGATGGAGCAGCAGCGACGCAGCAGCTGGGGATTGAATAGCCAATTATAATATTGTGTTCAGACTTTCGTGCGTGCTCTTCTGTCACAGGGTGGGAGTACTCGTGGTGCATCCGGCTCCCAGGACCGATCCCAGCAAATGGCAGGCCCAGCAAAGACGCGTGTCCAGCCTCGACGCTACGTCTTCTCGCCAATGGTGGAACCCGTGTGGCCTCGTACTCGCGCTCAAGGACAGGGCCACCAGAGTGTGTGGTTTGTATAAACACCAAACGGGCGACGTTCATGTTAAACGTGAGTGGACCTGTGACAAGGAGATACTCTGGACTGACTCCTGCGTTTACCAGAGCTTTTTACTGTCGCCAAAGGAGCAACAATGCATCACGTGGTACTTCATTTCGGGTGGCACTTTGCAAAAGTAAGCCACCCTGGAAGCAAGCGCGTTCATAAATGGAACTTTCTTGAGTATGCTCCCTTCCATCACTGCTTTCCTTGTGTAGACACACATGTTCTCTACCACATCCCCGCGTTTTGATGCAGACTGTTATTAAAAATAATATCTATACAATACAAGATGAGAGAAACAAAAAAATCACCTCTCCCCAATATCTAATCCTTTTGCGATGCATGCTCCAAGTCGATGTCGGAGCCGGTCCCGTTATTCTTCTTCTTCTTCAACCACCCAAATCCAACAATGTAGATAAACTGGTTGAATGCGCGCGTGGGGAAGATCTTCTCCACCCACGAGTTGGGGATGATCCGGATCACGAGCCCCGCGGGGATACTGATGAACCCGCACAAAATGGCAGTGGCCCACTGGCCCGGTGTTTGGTTGACAATGCTGAACGCGGCGCCACCCACAAACATAATCAACACCTGCCCGCCGCCAATTATCAAGGCGATGACGAGAAAGTACCAGTTGCGGAACAAGTGCTGGAAAAAGTCAAGGTTCTCGCGCGTGATGCGCCCACGTACTGACGTGATCTCGTCGGCCTCATCGAGCTTGCGTGTGACAAACAACTTCCAGAACTGCAACCATACAAACGTGTTGAAGGTCATGGCGTCCAACTGTTCCTGCTGGTGGTCATTGATCACAGCCCCGGGGCCATAAAACAACTGCCTACCGGCGAAGTGCAACACAAACGTAATCACCAACTGGGTGCTAGCCTGTCCGATAATCATCTTCCACATCGACGTCGAGATCAACGGCGCCTTTCTCCCTGCAGGCTTGCGGTTTAAGAACGAATCATCAGGCTTGTCTGTCGCCAACGCCAACGCAGCCAACGTGTCCATGATCAAGTTGACCCACAACAACTGCACTGCCGTCAACACCGACTGGTTCTCCAGTGAGGCAACGGCGGAAACAAACGTCAATACACACGCGGTGATGTTCACCGTCAACTGGAACTGGATAAACTTCTTGATCGAAGTGGCCACCGTGCGGCCCCACTTGATCGCTTGCACAATGTCGGTGAAGTCGTCCGTCATCAAGATAATGTCGCTGGCCTCGCGCGCCACCTCGGTGCCGGCAATGCCCATGGAAAAGCCCACGTCAGCCAACTTCAAGGCTGGTGCGTCGTTGGTCCCATCACCGGTCACGGCCACCACTTCGCCGGCCTTGCGCAAGGTGTCCACTAATATCCGCTTATCCTCGGGTGACGACCGCGCCAACACCTTCAACTCGGGCACCACCTTGCTTCTCTCTGCAGGAGAAAGCTTGCGGAACACGGGGCCCTCCATAAACGCGTGTTCGTGCGACAAGTCGTCTGACGTCAAGATATGGCACTCCTTGCTGATAGCCTTGGCAGTATTGAGGTTATCTCCTGTGACCATGCGCACAGTCACACCGGCGTGCTTACACTGTAACACGGCCTCGGCAACCCCGGGTTTAAGTGGGTCCTGGATCCCTACCAACGCGTCCAATACCACCTGCTTCTTGATCTCGCTGGCACTTGCGGCCACTTCAATCAACGCCAGTGGGTCTGCGTGCTTGAGGTTGTCTTTGCTCTGGAACCCAACAGGGGGCCACTGCGAGATGCCCACAAAGTCGCGGTGGCCAAGGGCAATGGCACGCAAAGCATTGTTGGCGTATGTGTCGATCTTGGAGAGCACTTCGTCACGCTTCTGGCGGTCGAGCTTGATTAACTCGCCATCAACGGTGCCCTCATACCCGCAGTTCTTGAACACAATCTCGGCTGCACCCTTGACGTATACGCGGAACCCATTCTCAATCTTCATGACAATGCCGGACCATTTGCGTGATGACTCAAAGGGGATGATTTGCACAATGTCTGCCTGGTTCTCCTCGCGCACTTGCTCAAGCGACTTGTAGTCAAACGAGTGGAACTTGGTCTTGGCCATGATCAATAATGCCGACTCGGTCTTGTTGCCCAAATATGGCTCGTCAAACGAGCCCAAGTCCTGGAAATTTGTCTTTTCACGCTTTTGGAACAAGTGCTGGAAGAGGTTCTGGCGCTTGGGCCGCTGCTTCGCGAGCTGCGCCTTTTGCTCGTCGTACTCGACATTCTCAAACGCCGTCGAGTTGAGAATCACGTTGGTGCAAAAGTACACCTGCTCGTCTTTAGTCATAGTGGGGATCACATCTAGTGAGGTGGGCTCCGTCTTGTTTCCGGCAGTGTCGTCAAACTCAAGCGGCTGGCCGTCGTGGTTCAATCCAAAGAAGCCGCGCACAATGCGCATCTTGTTCTCGGTCAACGTGCCCGTCTTGTCGGAACACACGGCGGTGGCACCACCCATGGTCTCGCACGATTTCAACACGCGCACGAGGTTACCGTTCTGGGCCATGCGCGTAGTGGCAAACGCCAAAGCCAACGTCACGGCAAGGGGCAACCCCTCGGGGATCGCCACCACCACAATGGTCACGGCCGTGATGATAATGTCGATGAAATGCTTGCCCTTCTCGGCCGACGGCAAGTCGTGGAAGGTCCCGCCGGGGGCAATGTCCACGCAGTACCGGATAAACAACACCACAAACAACACAATCGCAGCCAAGAACCCGTACTTGGAGATGCCCTCAGCGAGGTTGTCCAAGCGCACTTGCATGGGCGTGGTCTCGGCCTCGTGGTGCAAGCTCAACATGGTTCTGCCGTTGATGGAGTGCTCGCCCACGGCCGTTACCACGGCATTGCCCAACCCGGACAACACCTTGGCGCCGGAGATCAAGTAGGGGTCTCTGAGCTTGATGGCACTGCTGCCAATATCTTCGTCCGTAGGCAAGTTCGATTCGTAAATGCTCATGGCCTTGGCCACGGGCACCTTCTGAATGGTGGCGGATTCGCCCGTGAGCGCCGACTCGTCGCACTCAACCTCTCCTTGGAACAACACACAGTCGGCGGGGACCACGTCGCCCGTCTGCAAATTGATGACATCGCCCACGAGCAAGTCGTAGATGGACACCAACTTCTGGTCGCCGTTGCGCACCACAATAAGTTCGCGGTCCTCCTTCTTGGCATTGAGCTTGGCAAACTGACGCTCCTTCTGGTAGTCGTTGGCAGCGCCCACGAGTACCACAATGCATACGGCCACCAAGATGGCTACACCCTCGACCCAGTCAACCTTGGGCATCGGGTTGCCCTCGTCGTCGTACTCGGGCCCGTTGCCAAACGTCTCGTACAATCCGAGGGCGAGGGAGACCACAGCGGCGATGCACAAAATGACAAGCACCTTGTCCTTCAAAGCCTCCCAGCACAAGTGGAGAAAACCCTTTTGCACCTTCTGGGGCAACCGGTTGACGCCCCAGTAGTGGCGGCGACGCTCCAAGTCGTCATCGTTCTTGTCATCCAACCCCTTGGTGCTGGTGTGGAGCACTGTGCATAACTGGCCAAACCCGCCCATCTCGTAGAGAATCCGGAGCGACTTGGGGTCGTGCAATTTCGATAACTCTTGCGTGGTGATGGGGGCGCCAGGGTACTTGGAAGTGGAAGTGAGGATGGTGTGGAGGCGGTGCGGGTGCGAGTGCGAGGTGCCGATACGGGTAATGTCGGCGAACGCGTGCAGCGACGGGTGCGGCGGCATGGGTGGCCGCACGTCAGAGGTCTCAACGTTGTAGTCGTCCTGTTGGAGCACTTCCGGTAGGTTATCCTTGAGTGGAGTGGTGCTATTGGTGGACGACTGGTCGTCGTCGTTGTAGCTGGGGAGCTGGAGCGTGTTTGCGTGTCCAAGCCTCTTGGTCGGTTCTTCTGGTGCCATGGTGAAAGTAGTGTGATAGTGGTAATGTTAGTGGAAGCAGTTATGCTGCTTTTTCAGAAATCGGAATCAGTGGAAGATCATATAAAGGGCGCCAGGAACAGCAGTGTATTAGTTGGGAGCTTTTTAAACTGCGGTGCAGAAAATGGCCATAATATAAAACGCCTGTGGGAGCGGAAAAGAAACTTCTCTGTAGAGCGACACAGTCTTGCACCAAATGCTGGCAAAAAAAACCTAAAGCTATAGTCACAGATGCGGAATGTGGAACGCGAAACTGCGGCTGTGTGAAGTAGGTCAAGGGGGCAGTGATGGGGGGTGATGGTGTCAACGAGGTGATCTTGTGACTTCTGTTGGAAGGCAAAAAAGCAGGCTGGGTCAGGCTGGAGAGGAAAGCACGGTAGGTTTACTTTCTTTTTTGGGTGACCCCAATGGAGATGGAAATTTCACCGGATATATACTATAACCGCATGGATGACTTTTTCGGGGGAGAGAGCGAAAAGAGAGATAGAGGGTAGCGGGTGGCAGGGAGACATGCACGCACACAGAGAGGGAGAGAGGGAGATAGGCACGCAAGAGATAGTCAGAGTCAAAGGGAAGTGGGTGAAGGGGGGAGGTGCATATCCCAATGGAGAGAGGAAGGGGAAAGGTAAATGGCATGAGAAACGAGGCTGTGCTGATTTGGCGAGTACACGACCGTGTGAAAATATCACAACTAATTTTCTGCACGTTTTTCTTCTTTTTCGTATCGTTCTGCAAGGAGGAGGAAGGTGAGAAGAGAGAGAAAAAGTGGACACCTCTATGACAAAGAGAAGGGGAGCCAAACACAAAGAGAAGGGGAGCCAAACACAAAGAGAAGGGGAGCCAAACACAAAGAGAAGGGGACAATTTTCTCGGCATAGTGCAAATCTCTCGTGCCGTGTGAGGGAGAGACGCATGCGCACCACAGTTGTGTTGGTTTGTGCCTTTCCCACAATGTCGACGCAAGAGAGAGAAAGAGAGAAATGGAAGTGGTGCCGCGTGGGGAGCAGGACTAGCTAGCACAGCCATGTAAGGGATACCACTACATATCTCCTCGAGGTGTCCATAAGTCCATAAGCCCATAAAGGCTCAAAAACTCAAAATCCATGGTCTCTTCTCTTTCACCCCAATCTGAGCTTGACCGAGGGCTTGAAAGCCAAGAGATAAACTTTTTTTCACACCTCGCGCCTTCGTATTGCAAGTTTATTCCAGTGGTGCAACCTGAAACTGGGAAAAGAGCTTAACTGGGGGAGGATGAGAGACCAGGAGAGGGTGCGATGAGGGTATTGAGGCGCAGGCCATGAAAGGAGAAGGCGCCATATGATAATAGATCATGTGGGGAGGAGCAAAACTCTTTCCATCACACCAGCTATTTCCGCTGTGCTTTTTCCCACTGACAGGTGGTGACTATATTCCGCAATAGGACACGAGGGGGGAGGTATACCCCCGAAACGAGGCGCTGCTGCTGAGGAGGGAAGTGTGTGGGTAGCACAGTCTCTTTTTCTTCATGTCGCTTGCTGCGCCCGCCTCCTGACGCCGTGTGACTTGCCTATTGTTTTATCCACTTTTCGCAGCAACATCAATGGCGCTTCTCCTTCTCTTACTGACTCTCCCTCTTGCCCTTTTTCTCTCAAGAAAAAGAAATTCCGCTTTCACCAGCGCGCGTCACCATTTCACAAATGGGAAATGGTGACGCGCGCTGGAGAAAGCCAGTTATGACCGAGCTGTAGAAAGAGAGTCAAGTGGCTGACCCTGGGATCCTCATGACACAACGCTTCACTTGTAAAGAAGTGCATACTGCCCAGAAGATGAGTAGGCACAAGAAAAAAGGGGAAACTGAATCTCAACGAGGCGGTAGGGCCATTCATTGTGGCACAGCACAGCACACAGATGGTGCAAGCATGCGCTTATTGTGCCATGCCAATCAGCAATCCCTCACAGGCGCATATGTATGGGGGCGCTTATTTTCCTCTTCGGCCTTGGGTATATGCAGATAATTAAATAAGGTTGGGGCCAAAACACTTGCATTAAACCTCTGGCAAAAATTAAAACAAACAAGGAAATAGCCATAGGGGGATACTCCCCACGGTTTTGCTACTGGGGGGGGGGTCTGCAAACGGTGCAGTGGCACTAATAGGCCCTAGCGGGGGGTGGTGTGGTAGTTTCTATCGCTGGATATGGGATGGCGTAATGTGAGCATAGCCCCCATTCCAACGCCAAGTAAATCGAAATAAGCGCAGTTAGAGAGAGGCGGTGGTAGAGGGAGGAGAGAGAAAGCAGACGGAGGTGGGTTTTTCTTGGTAGAACGAGAAGACAACACAATGTGTCGATGAGACTTGGGGCTGCGTGGTCTCCCCTCCGGGCTATGCTCACCGTATAGCACTTGTAAGCCGTATTTTGACCCTCCCCTCCGGCCGTAATACAGTTCTATTTCGCAGTAGGCGCAGAAACATGGCTTTGACGGAAGGGGGAAAAACCAAAAACGTGTTTTGGTCAAGAAATGAGATACTGCCCAGGATGTTGTACATCGACAATTGGTTTTTCTGGTTGTGGCTGGTCCCTAGTATACTCTAAACTGGTATTGGTAGGGCGTTGCTAAGGTCTTTTTAAGCTCATGTTGTTGAATTTAGTGCATTAGATAGAGAGACATAGTCTTATCTCAGAAATCTCTGAATTTATTGCCACTTTCTACTCCAAAACTGGGAAAATATAATCACAAGAAATGCGCAATAGGAACGGTCCATGATCATTATGGGAGCCACCACTTTTGACTTATACACTTGGAGGGGTCTGTCTCGATCTTTGGTGGCATTGAGCAGACCATTCATGATTCGGTCACGTGACAAAATACAAAATAAACTGCCCTCTCCCACTCTAGAAAGACGAGAGGCAACCCAATTGACCCCATGAAACACACTGTAGTAACCATGTACAGAACTCAGACCTATTTACTCGTCCCAACCACTTCTGGATCCTCGCATTTTATTCGCCTTATATTCTACATTTGGTGCAATACAGCAAAAGAAAAAACTGGTAACTTGCCCTGCTGGCCAAACGGTTAAGGCATCGCTCTCCTAAAGCGAAGACTCCGGGTTCGAGTCCCGGGTAGGGTTTAATACCAAGAGAATTTTTTTACCACCAACTGTCAAACGGCCCCAGTAATCTGAGCACGTCTCCCCACAGTGTGGTACTCACACGAGGCATACACCAGAACAGATTACACCGCAGAACTACCTGCCTACCAAGTAATTCCTCTTTCTTGTGATGGGCCGAAGGCCCTCCCTATCTCCGATCGGGATTCAGTCCTGTTACTGCCTCCCCTTTTTTTCTTGGTGGCATCCACGTTTTTTTACTTTTTTTCCCCACCTTCCTGCTTCTCCATAGCGAAATGCCACTGCTACACCAGCACCGTACCCTAGTTGACACTGCCACATGCATCTCCCTCTGCGTGATTCCCCTTGTTGCATGCGCTGTGGTGGTGCCGCGTCTAATTGACCCGCAGAAACTCGAGACATTTAAAGTTGATTTCAAGGCTGTGCTCCTCTCGCGCGAGTACTGTGAGCTCCGGCCCAGGGAATGCGCTTTGCTCCTTGATGAAAATTACGGCAGTCCCGGCACTATCAAGCGCACAGTATTTCACCACTACGAGTTGGTGTATGTGCACCACCGTGTGTTTGAAGTGTGGGATAAGTATATACTCGCGGTGCTCACGTCATACCCCTTCCGCCGGATTGCCCTATTTGTGCGCACGCACAGCAATATACCATTAACTGACCCGCAGGAGTTCTGGGACAAGTGGCATGAAGGGATGCATGTCATGGTGGCGATTTCGAACTCGATTGCCTACCATATCGCCGCCGGGTTGGTGGTGAGTCGCATGTGGATGTTTTTTGCCGTGGGGGTGTTTGTTACTATCTACGAGTCATGGCAACTGTTGATTGACCCGCTCGCCACGGTGTTGCGCGACTTTCCCACCACCGTGTGCTAGGGGGAAGCAAAGACTACAGCACAAGGCTTGTTTTTACTTTTATTTCTACATCCATATATATTGTTGCTAGTAGCCAAAGGAAAACGACGACATGTCAGGCTCTTCAAACGCCTGCACTGGCGGTGGCGTCTTATTTGCAATCAGCTTCTCAAACGAGTCAAGGAGGTTGGGCAAATGGCCGTTACCACCAGAAGCTGCCACCCCACCAGAAACAGCATCAGCAGCACCTGCAGTACCAGGAGTGCCGTTCCCAATGCTGCCTCCACTGCTCTTGTCTCTCACTCTGCTAAAATCCCAGCTTCTCAACAAGAGAAGTGACAAGTAGTCGCACCCCATGCGCGTGTAGATCATGCATACACGAATGACAAACACAAACTCTTCCTGTGGCGAAATCCCCAACGATCCCTTCAAGTAAGTAAACTTCTTCTGCCGCAAGTCATTAAACAACACAATGAGCACGGGGTCGTCACGGAGGAAACTCTGGCCCTTGGACGAAACAATCACGTGCTTGGTGTCGACATTAAACAACCCAGCATTCTCCTCGTACATTGCCATGGGTGACTTGACCAACGCTTGAATCGACAACTCCTTATGGCCCAACTGCCAAAATATCCAGCTCGTGGTCCACCGGTCGCCGTTCTGCACGGCATGGGGGAACACATACCGCTCAACAACGCTCACCAACCCTTCGTCGTACTCGCAACCCACATTGAGCGTGCCGCAGTACACCTTCGCAAGAGCAATGGCCATGGGCACGTCGCCCACTTTGGTGGCCACGGTGGTGCAGCAGTCTGTAATGGAGTCGCCAAGCAAAAAGAAATACGCCGCATCAATGTATCGGTGCTTTCCCAACAACACAAACGCGTTCTTGAGCGCCGCCGACCGCCACCGCACGTCCGTAAAGTCGTTGCTGAAAAACTTGAGCATTTTTTGCTGCTCTGGATGCTGTACCGTCTTCCACAACCCAATCAAAATCTGTTTCTTGCGAAGCGCCAAGTAAAAGAGCGACACCCGGCCCGAGGGGTCGCGCGTATCGCCAAACTCGTTGCGTGCTGCGGACTCCACGAGCTTAATCAACCGCTCCGTCTTGACCCAATAGGGTAAGCCAGTTTGCCGAATCTGCTCCCACTTCATGCGGCTGCGGTAATGCTCCTCTACAAACACTAGGAGCATTTCCTTGTTGTCCGAGTGCAACGCCCAGTTGATGTCGCGCATCGACAACTTGCTCTGCTTTGCCGAGAGTTGGAACAACTTGAATCCAATCATAAACCGGATTCCATTGTCGTCAAGCATCATCACGTGCTTGGCCAACTCCTTCACAATCGCCACCACCGAGATGAGCGTGCTCTGCTGGTGCCGTGTGAGCAAGGGGAGCGACACCTTCATCAACTTTTCTGTCAACAAGTCCGCCAAGTCGTCGTTGAATTTGGCAAACACGTCGAGCGAAAACGTTTGCGACATCCGCCGCCGTAACGGCAGTACTATCTTGGGCTCGTTCTCCTTTACGGAAATTCCCAGCGTCTTGTGGATCTCACCCTCAATGTCCACGCCCAAGTCCCACGTGATGCTGTCGCCTTGCCGAATTGCCTGGAAGAGCTGTACAAGGATCTTCTGCACGGGCTGGATCTGGCTCATAAACAACGCCTGAATGAGAAACTGCGGATGGTACACGGGCAAGGGCCCGTTCAACACCCGCACCAAGTGGGCAATGTCAAACACCATATCGTCGATCGACGTATCCATGCGGCGATACCCGGCACCATCATCATACGAGAAGCGCCGGCCGTACCCATTCTCATAATTGCTACTCCCGTTGGTGGCGTAACCCAGCATCAACTGCCGAATCGTCGAGTCAATGGTGCCCGAGCCCAACTTCACCCACCGGTCGTCAATGAAAAACTGGTTGCCGCTGCCAATCACCAAGTACCCGTTGTCCAACCACGTCGAGTCGCCAATCTCGTGCGACGTGTAGTCGGAAATGTCAATCTTCTTCAACGGCGCGTACGTGGGGATGTTGTTGGTGTAATCGTACCGGAGCTGCGTGTACACCAACACAAACCGGCCAAACCCGATGGACAACACCGCGTTTGACGTCAGCTTCGCCTTGGATACGCTGATGAACGTCCAGTCGAGGTCACGCACGGGGCCGTGCTTCACATCAAACTCCTCTTGATACTCCAACACCCCCTGCCGGATATCCCAGATCGAGAGCGAGTGGCCCGTTTCGCCCACCATGGCAAACTTGTTGATGACAGTGGACCCGTGGAGCTTACTGGCGCGCGCGACGTTGGTATGTACGGCGTGGGTCATGCGCCACTGAAGCTGCGCAGAGTCGCTGTCAAAGTCGAGCGTGTAACTCTTCAACAACCCTTGCTCGTCAATCACCGCCACCAAACTCTTGTTGGGCTGCGAAATAAACACATCCACACCGGTAACCTGGTGGATGCGCTCCTCCTGAGGAAGCCCTGCTATTTCCTGCGGTGAAAACGCAATGTTGGTCAACACGTGCTTATTGTAGCTCAACGAGAGTTTCCATGCTTTGATCTCGTCGTGCTCGAATATGGCCACAACGCAGTAGTCTTTGATAGTGACAGTAGGAGAGGTGGTGGTAACATCTGGGGTAGTGGTTCCAGTGGTTCTGCAACTGGTGGTGCCTGAATGGCTGGGAAACTCGGTCAAGATAAACAGTCTTGGTTCCTTAGCCACTCCGAGCTTGCTCTTGATAATCAACAGCCCCGGCTGGTCATCGGCAGCCACACCGTCGCAGTCCCACACGCAGACACACCCATCCTTCTGTGCAGTCACCACAATGTGTCTCCGCTTCAATCCCACGGGAGGCACCACGTCGTTAATGATGACGGCATTCCAGATACCGTTGCCCGAGCCATGGGCACTGCCATAGATACTACCACCACCACAACTGCCATCGCCATTTTCATGTTCCACATTAAGCTGGAACCGCTTGGTTACTGTAATACTGTTCAAGCTGTCCTCCTGTAACACTATGGGCTCCCAGATATAGTTGTGCTCAGCAAAGTTCAGGATCGAGAGAAGCACATTGTTGGACGAGAACGACGAGTTCGACTTGACAAGCTTGCGGATGGACTTGGGGTGGCCTTGGAACTTGTTGACCAAGGCGAAACTAAGCTCCAGCCGTGGCGTCATCCCCAAATGCGAAAGATCCACGGTATCGAACCGCACCGTGTTCTTGACCCGGTCGTGCACCAACACCGAGAGCAACGGCACACGCGGGTCGTTGTTCAACAAAGTGACGTTTTCGATCAAGACTGGCTTTAAATGCGTGGCAATATAAGCCGGCGACTCCACATACTCCCGCGTCAAGGGGGAAACAGGAGCTGGGATATAGGGGCTGGCAAACGCCTCGGGGTTGAACCGGTACCGTGTACCTTCTGTGGTGGCGTCGTTGCTGCCAATGCAGGTGATCCTGATATTGGTAGGAGGACACTGCGTGACGCCAGTGACGGCGAACACGCACACCTCGCCATCAGTGGCCGTCACCAATAACAAGTCCAAGTCACGGAGGTCAAGACCGGCAAAGGGACCAGCAGTACCGACACCAGAAGCACAACCACTGCCCCTTTGTAATGGCGACAACAATGTCTGCTTGAGAAAGCAGTTTTCCACTACCAACACCGAACGGATACCGCGCCCTGTGGGGAAAGTGTCGCGCAAGTCGAGGGTCGCCCACTCGCGCACATGGTTGTGCCCACTATACTCAAACGACGCCCACACGTGCACCTGGTAGTCGCTGGTAAATGAGTAGAGAACGTCGCTCTCCTGGTGGATACCACAGATGCCGCCGCTTCCAGTATCGATGAACCCCCGGATGTTCTTGATGTTTGCCATGAAGCTGTCAATGATAGCAGAACCCGCTTTGCCATCGGAATTGTCGTCGTCGACGTCGCCGCGCCGCCGCCAGTGGTACTGGAGCACATAAGTGTCGCTCTGATGCTGCAAGTACGACACTTCGAACAAGGTATTGTCGTCGCCGTAATTGATGCGCAGCCACACCTTGATCAACCGGTCATAGGCGCCGCTGGTCGTAAAGATACGGTCGCACGTGGGTGTCACCACCACGTCGGTGATGGGGTTCTCCTGCCCGCACCGCCACCGCCGCTGCGCCTTGAGCTCACCGTACTCGTCGTATATGTGGTACAAATAGAGGTACTTGTTGGTGGCCACAACAATCTCGTCCTCGGCCCCGGCCCATCGGAGACAATTGATATCCTCTTGGTCCACTTGCTGCTTTTCTTGGTCCGCTTGCTCTATGATAAACTCAAA
This sequence comes from Zhuliangozyma boniae, assembly GCA_002094185.1. Lineage (NCBI taxonomy): Eukaryota > Fungi > Ascomycota > Pichiomycetes > Serinales > Debaryomycetaceae > Zhuliangozyma > Zhuliangozyma boniae. Next base: position 13,150 of record MXQC01000129.1, read on the forward strand.
GGCGTGCCCCCACTTGGGGATCTTCATGTACTCGTTGAGCGGCTTGTACACTATAACGCGTGCCTGGATGGAGATGGCAATAAACCCGTTCTTATCGTTGATGTCAATGGCTCCGGGGTCGCGGTCGAGATAGATGGTCTGCAAGTTCTTGTCGATATTGTGCGGACTGGGGTTCTTGTTCGACGGTAGGATGGTTGCCCCCGTGATGATGAGGTTGTTGCCGGACCCGTACGCGAGGATGTGGTGGTTCTTCCAATTGCCCTGTGCCACCGACGTGGCCGCCTTATTAACCTCGCCGGGAACAAACGTGATTGTCATCGGGAGGGGAAGTGGGAGTAGTTGGGTGTGAGTATGAAGAGATGTGTGGTATGATCACCGAGCGACCTCAAAAGGGAGAAAGGGGAAACTATTAATGACCGGGGAATGAATTGTGAGGGAGACAAGGAAAAAATCGAGAAAAAGTGACACCACTATAGGACAAGCCCAGATGGGAGCCAGGTATGTGAAGAGCAGAGGAAGGAAGAAGGAGTAGATGGGAGAGGGAGGAGACCATGTGTTGATCAGTTCCGTGACTAACCAGCTATCTTTCCAGCTGCAAGGACCAGAAGGCGCAACTCGCCATATGTTTACAACGCTCGCCGTGCGTGCTTATAGATCGGCACACCCCCAAAGACTGCTTGACGGACCCCGAGTTGAAGAAGGACTTACCAGAGCTCTGCAAGGCACACTTCCGGGCGTTCATGGAATGCAAGACGGGCATGTTTGACATGCGCAAGCGCATGAAGGGAAACGCGCCGTTGTCCACGGGCAAATACGACGAGACGTACCACAACTTGTCCACGGGCAACTTTGACGCGCGGGAGGAGATGCGCAAGTTGGACGTGTTGAACCGCAATTTATCGAAGCAGAAACAATTGGAGGAGGAGAAGGAAAGGATGCGTCTCGCAGGAGAATCCCCTCAAAGCTAGGGAAGGGCGACAGAGGCGAGAACAGATGTGATCATGGTTTATGCACTTGTATATAGGAGGAAATACCATGCTTTCAGTTCGATGTCGAGGGGACACCCCCCTTCTCGTTCGCTAGCCTGGTAACAAATCGCTTGTAGATAGGACTGAAATGGGACATGCTGTTAAAGAGTCCGTCGAGGCTGATCAAAGTGTTGATGTGGCTGTGTACTTTGTCACTGTTTTCCGTGAGCTGCGCTTTCAACGAGTCAAACAACTCGTCGAGCAAGCTCTCAAACTCGTCCACAGTGTATGAGGGTTGGTCATTGTCGCCCTTGGTGAGTGCATCTTTCATGGTCTGAAAGAGCTGCAATACCTGCCCCATGTTGGAATTGACCTGCTTCAAGCGGATCAAGTCCTGCACCGACTCGTTAGAGTTGGTGGCGGCGACGCTGTCGAGCTGCTTGTTGATCTCCGCCAACTCTGCCTGAAGCATCAACGTCGAGTTGTGAAGTACGTTTGTGTGGTACATTAACCGTGTAGACCCCGCTGCCAACTCGGCATCGTCGTCCGAGAACGCGGCAGTGGCAGTACTACCACTGTCATTGGTAGTGCTATAGACGGCGGTGGTGGAGGTAGTGGAGAAGATGGCGTTGGACTTTTCCAAGGTCTCCAATTCTTGCTTCAAACTGGTACTGGCCAACTCCTTACTATAGTAGTCTAGATGCGTTGTCAAGTGGGAAATGTCGTTGGATAAGCGCGTTAGGGCGGCGTGGGAGTACGCCGATGCTGGCGTGGTGGATATGGACTGGTGGGTTATCGAGTGCACCAACTTGTCAATGTACGCCAGGGGATTAAAGTCTTCATCAAAAAACATAGCCAAGGACTCTTCGTTGTAGATGTGTGACGCCATGGTTGTGGGAGGTGGTTGCGGTGGTGGCTGCAGTGGTGGCTATGGTGTCCATTCCATTCCTCCACGTAAAAAACTGGAAAAACTGGAAAAAAACAGCCTCATACCAGGCAGCAGCACCACAACAAGAACACCCACACCCACATGAACCTTTCCTTACAGGACCCTTTCTCAGTGGCCAAGGAGTACCCCGAGACATTGAGCAACACGTTAAGCTACGGCCACTCGGTGGTGATGCAGTTCAACGGTAAAGGCGACTATCTCGCCTCGGGGCTCGTGGACGGGTCAATTGTCATCTACGATATGGTATCCAAGGGCATAATAGCGCACTTGAAATACAACAGCCACACACGACCCGTCACCTCACTCAGCTGGTCTCCATGTGGCAGATACTTGCTATCGTCATCGCAAGACTGGCGCGTGAAGCTCTGGGACTTGAGCAAAGCTACCGATGTGGAAAATACGGTGGTGCGCGAGGTCAAGTTTGACGGTCCCATCTGGTCGAGCTGCATGCATCCGTACGACCCGTTTATATTTACCGCGTCATTGTTTGACGACTTTCCGGTGTACGTGGACATGCGGGGCGACAAGCCCAAAATCACGACCTTACGAACGGCGCCGTTGGAAGAGGACGAAAAGAGTGGCGTCGACGTCGAGGGCGACGATAACGACCGCGAGCGCATAAAGCGACGCAAGAAAAACAAGCACATGACGCTTGTGGCTACCTTTACCAACGATGGAGCCCACATATTCACGGGCACGAGCAAAGGATGGCTAAATATCTTTTGCATTGATAGTGGCGTCATCACCACCACCACCAACAGCAGTGGGATTATCGCCAACCGCAGCGGCACCATCAGCAGCAGCAAAAGAACCACCACCACTTCTCCTGCTACGCTTGTGCACTCGATCAAGATGGCAAACTCGAACATTAAGCACCTCATCATCTCGGCCAACGGGCGCAAGCTCGCAGTCAACTCATCGGACCGCATCATTCGCCAGGTCAACATCCCTGACATGAGCAACACACCTATAGAGGAGTGGGACTTTGAGATTGACCACCGGTATCAGGACGTGGTGAACCGGTTACAGTGGAACTCAGTGGCATTTAATAACAACGCCGAGTTTCTTGTGGCGTCAACATACGGGCAGTCGTCACACGACTTGTACCTCTGGGAGACGTCTATGGGGTCGTTGATAAAGATTCTCGAGGGGTCGAACGAGGAGTTGGTGGACGTCAAGTGGGACTACAGCCGGTGCACTATAGGCTCAATCGGGTTGGACTCGGGGATGATCTACCTCTGGTCGGTGCAGTTCCCGCAGAAGTGGAGCGCATTAGCACCCGACTTTGTTGAAGTGGAGGAGAACATCGAGTACGTAGAGCACGAGGACGAGTTTGACGTGATTGATGAGGGCGAGTTGACCAAGAAGCGGTTAGAGGAAGAGGACTTGGACGTGGACGTCATCACCAAGGAGACCGCTGACGCGCGCGGGTTCGACGCCACACGCCCATCGTTTGTGATACCGATAGATTACGAGCGGAGTGTGTTTGCATGAGGAGGAGTGGCCATACAGATACAGTTAGAGGACACCATAGAAGTCATAGGGCAGTCGGGGCTTTGAAGAGTCACGTGATCTATTCTGAAGGATCACTGGAAGGCGGACTTAAGAGGAGAAAGAAAAAAGAAAATTTTTTTATTTATTCTTAGGGTGATTTCATGGACTGACTAATTGCTTATGTAAACGAAATCGGAGTGGGAATTCCACGGGAGAGGCAGAGACAGTGATATAGTTATTGAGCAAGTCCCTCTACTATAAGGTGTTGCAGTCTATTGCATCTACCACTGTCACTAAATGTATATACTGTTACCTCCCCCCCCCCACTGTAGTTAGTGGTCGCCCCTCTTTCCTCCGCTTTCCTGCCCTGTTGCGGTTTGCGTGTTTTGGTGACAAAATCCACAGCGACAACGAAAGAAAGAACGAAGGAAAAAAACATAAACAAAAGCACTTTTTCCACCCACCAACATTCACCAAAAACCCTTCTCCTCACCTGCACTCTTTCACCGCCACCATCCTCCACCACCCTCTCCCCCCCGCAGTATACCGCACTATAGAGAAGGGATATTTGTAAGAGCCACCAGCATCAGCAGTACCACTACTGTTGTCCCCCCAACTTCTACCACTTCGTTTTTGTTTACTGTTTTCTGCTATTTTTTGTCCTATTAAATGTCATTGTCCACACCCAGAAAGCGCACGTTGTCAGACGTGGAGTCGTCGGAGCTCCCCACGTTTGACGATCCGCAGGATATGGTCAATGCCGTGATATCATTGTTGGTGACGCCACCAGAGAAAACCAATGTGTCTGAGACGTACGCTAATGACAAGAACCAGGCGACCGAGGTGCAGGCGTATGCCAAGATTGCCGGTCAGGACTGGACGTTCTACGTCAAGTCGTTGGCCATCTCTATCGGCCGCAACACAGACACTAGCAACACGGGCCCGCTCATAGATATCGACTTGGGTCCCGCTAAGGTCGTCAGCAGACAGCATGCAACCATCACCTACAACTTGGACATGCGGTGCTGGGAGTTGAAGGTGTTAGGCCGCAACGGCGCCAAGATAGACGGGCAGAAGATCACCATGGGCTCCACCCAGATCAACGCCTTGCACTCGGGGGCCATCTTGGACATTGGCGGCACCCAGATGATGTTCATTTTGCCGGACTCGCCCCCCACCATTCTGCCCAAGATGTTAGAAAAGTTCTTGACCAAGTTTAAGGAGCAGCAACAGCAGCAGCAGCCATCCCTGATGTACCTGAACATGCAGCCGATAGAAAAGTACAGCGGAGGCGAGGCCATCAAGTCGTTCAAGATTTTCAACAAGGCACAGTTGACGCACTCGCCCTCGTCGGTGTTGGCGACCTCCCTCCAGAGCAACTTGGACCAGGACTTGTCGAAGGAAGAGGCCAAGGATGTGAAGCCACCCTATTCGTATGCAACCATGATCACGCAGGCTATCTTATCCAACCCACAGGGTGTGATGTCGCTCTCGGAGATTTACGACTGGATTAGCTCCCACTATGCATACTACAAATACTCTAAGACCGGGTGGCAGAACTCGATCCGGCATAACTTGTCGCTCAACAAGGCATTTGACAAGGTGCCCAGACGACCCAACGAGCCGGGCAAGGGGATGAAGTGGCAGATCAGCGACACTTACAAGCAGGACTTTTTGAACAAAATCAACGACGGCACCATTTCTAAAACTAGACGCGGCTCGTCGGTATCGCGCCAGTTGCATTTGCACTTAGCCACACACAAGCACCTCCCCGAGCCCAAGGGGTACTACGAGCAGTCCGCCGATACGGCGTTGCCCCTGATGAGAAGTCAGAATCAGCAGCAGAGTCAGCAACAAAGTCAGCAGCAGAGTCAGCAACAAAGTCAGCAGCAGAGTCAACAGCAACAGAGTCAACAACAGAACCACAAAAGTCAAGGACAGCCTTCGGTCCCCATGTACTCTGTGCCCCCAACCAACCCCATGCAGCACAACCCGTTGACGTACATTCCCCAGAACAACATGTACATGCAGCCCAACAGCGGCCTCGTTAACAACGGCAACTCTGCGCAGTACCAATACCAGCAGGCGTATCAGCAAACCAACCAGCAAACACCATTACCACAACCCCTGGACTCAGCATCGAATCGTCTCCCCCAGCAACCATTACCACCACAGCAACACCAACAGCAACCACAGCAGCAGCAGCAGCAGCCCCAGTCGCATCCACAACAACAGCAACATTCGCGTGGGTTGGGCCAGTTCAATGGCAAGAACTCGGTGTCTCCCTTGAAACAGAACAGCTTGACTCCGAAGTTGCCCAAGGGATCTCTGGCAATGTACAACTTGCCACCACCGCCTGCCCCCAACGCTGCCTTGGCCGCCACTGCCGCGGGATCCGCCTCGGTATCGGCATCGGCCTCCACGTCCGTGCCAGGGTCGCATTCGCGCACCAATTCGACGTACATGGGTGACCTCAACGAGTCGACGAACCTCACCACGACAGAGTTGTTCACATCGCCCAAGAAGGTGGTACCCATGGAGGCGTACACCCCAGAGCGCGGCACCGCGCGCAACGGTAACAACAAGCAGTCGTCGCCGGCATTTTGGAATTTTGTTCAGTTTAGCACCCCGGGACAGACGCCAGTGAAGAAGGACGATGACAGCCCCACGTGCGGTGATGAGACGCCATTCAAGAAAGCCCAGCCCATTGACCAGCAGGGGTGAGGCATTTACAAAGCGTGGCTCTTTCGAAGCCCTCTCCCAACCTTATAGTATCCATGTTTTAGTCCCATTTTTCAGCCTTCTTTATTAGCTTGTGTATTCTATTTCTTTCATCTCCATCCACGCTACCGTTCTTTACAAGCAACGTCTCCAACATGTTTCTCCCTTTTTCCTTAGAACGACCGATTCTTGATTTCCAGGAGTTTCCGCTCCACCTCAAACACCGACTTTTTCACCTTCCTTGCCACCTTGAGCTTGAGGTCGATGTTGAGACTGGCAAACCGCGCCACCAAGTTCCCATCCACCACATTCTGGACAGGGTTATAGTAGCTCCTGCTCTTCAAGTGGTCCTTGCCCAACGCGTTGAACTCCATCGCGGCGCTGTCAAAATCGTCAAACTCAGCGCTGTACACTTGCTGCATGGCGCCCTGCAACTCTTCAACAAACTGCACCTCTTGCCGCGACACCAATGGCACAAAGAGCCCCACCTCGCCCATGAGCGTCATGTACACCACGCTCTCCTCACCATGGTGGAACGAGCCCAAGCCAAACGAAGTAACAATGTCGCCCAAGTAGTACTCGGCCACGCACTTCAACTTGAAGGGGGCGCCCTGGAGCTGCGCGTCGTGCGCCTTCAACAACGTCCAGTCCTGCTCTGCTTGCCGCGACACGTCAGGGTCCAACCGCAACACAAAAACGTTGCCAAACTTGTCACCGCCGATGATGGTATCGAGGTCAAGCCGGCATAACGCGGTGGCTTGGCGCCGCACCACATCGTCGGCAATGGCAACAAACTGGTTCTCCTCGGGATCGAACTTGGCAAAAGATACGGAATTGGTGTCGGCAATGGTCACCCGGCCATGGCCCATAGGTACCACCCTGGCGATGGACGCCATGTAGTCAATCATCGAGTACGACTTGCGGAGCAACTGCTGCTGCCCGAGTTCATACAATCGGAGCTGGTTTCCTGAGGCAACAAGGAGCCGGCCGTCAAAGGCACAAATGGCCAGGGGTAAGAACGTAAGCTCGGTCTTGTGGAGAAACTCGAGAGGAGTCAAGGCAGATTTACCCTTGCTGTTGCCAATCCTGTAGGTGTACAAGTAGCTCGTGCCGTAGGAATTGGGCAAAAAAGTCTGATTGGTGGTGATGCCTGCCACGAGGTAGTTGTGTTCGCCAAAGCTAACGTCCAGCATGGCCACAATGCTCTCGTACAGCGCGAGTTCCATAGACTGCACCACCTTGCCGTCCTCCACTACCTGAATACACGAGGCCCACGATCCAGGTTCCAGTGCCCGCTCATACCCAAACGCCTCATAGTAGTCTTGGTCGATATCAACTCCTTCAGCTGACCCTACAAATGGCGACTTGATCCCATACTCCGACTCCGATACGAAGAATCTCCCTGCCACCTCAACCAATTTGCGCGGCGTATACCGTAACCGCACCTTGTCAATGGTGAAATCCTGGGTGGGATCAAACTCGGCATCCTCGCGGCCCAACGTAAAGATCACCAACATGTTGCCCGAAACCCCCACCACCGCCTCCCCACCAATATCCTCAGAAATGAATGACGTCCCTGTCGTGATGTCCACTCCTAGCAAGGGCGTGATCTTGTACTCCCCAGGAGCGCCAGCATCAGAAGCACCAGCAGTACCATCACTGATTCTACCCTGTCCGTATATGATCCACGGCTGGGACGAGATCGCTAATATCCCGTTGAGTTCCTCCAGGATTGCCACCGCAGAGAGCTGTACCGGCTTGGTGCCAAGGTACTTGACCCTGCTGTCGGAGAGTCTCCCCTTGTAGTCGATCCTGGTTCGCGCATACACTCCGTTGGCCATACCTATGTGAACCTCGCCCGCGGTCATCATCACCGAACTCGCATGTGCCGACAATGCCTGAAGCGATACCACCTCAAGACAGCTGTCGGGGCGCAACGATACCACCTGGATGGTCTCATCCACACCGCCAACGACGGCAAAGTCACTCCGAGAATGCGCAACAATGGCAACAGAAGTAACGGGCGACCCCACCTCGAGCCTGCCCTGGTACTCGATCAACTGGTCGTCGCTGGAATCCACCTCAAAGTACACAAGCTCCGAGTTCGAGAGACACACCAACACCTGCTGGTTATTGGTGGAGGCGTGGGTAATGCTGATCCCTGCAGGTGGGAACCAATCTGTGGTCTTGGCACCGCCGTGTACGTGTCGGATCCCGTGCGTGTACACCTGTACCACCGAGATATGGCCCACCTGCTGTACCGCCACCGTGGCCTGATCCACCACAAAGTGCGAGTTCTCCACGTCCTCTACCACCTCACCGATCGACAACACCAACGTCTTGGACGCTAGGGTGGACGAGATGACCAACCATTCGTCATTGCGCGAATCCTGTCGGAGTGTGGTTGTAAATATGCTCGTAGGGGTGATTGGTAACGGCGACTCCACCATGGTGGCGGTGGGAGTGCCGTGTGTCACTGTTTTCAAGAACGAGTGCGACGACAACGCCACTAACCCCTTGCTCTGTGTGAGCATCGAATCCACCACAGGGCTCAACGATTCCACCACGTCGATCAACGCAAGGTTTTCAAGTCCCTTGAGCTCGAATGTGGGCACTTTCTCTTTTACCGCGTTTTCATCAAAAAAATTTGACAGCTTGACCACCAACTGGCCCTCGCCCTGCTCATCGCCTAACTTCTCAAATTGGTACAAAAGCTTGTCGTTGTTCAACACGTTAGCAAAGAGAAAACCACTCTTGAAGATATTGAGCGACACACACGGCGGAATGGTGTCGAAGTACGTGACAACAAAGTTGTTGACAACCTCGAGGTCGGCGTCGTAGTCGGCTGTCACCTTGAACAAGTCACCGAGCGTGTTTTGCAAGAGAATAAAGAACCCCTTCTTCTTCAACTTGTGAATCACATGATTTACAATAATACTGTCACCATAGGCAGCATCTCCGGGTTCATCTCCCATAGGAGTACCAACTTTGTCTTCTCCCTTGGTTTCCTCCCCTGTGCTTCTTCGCGGCAACAGCATGTATACCCGCTCATTGCTACCCACTTTATCGTAGAGCACCCAGTTCTTACCACACACAAGTACACCCCCCACACCACCCGGGAGTGGCACGAGGTGGCTGGCGTCCGCCGGTATGGGTTTCTGCGGCCGCTTGCGTACGATGTGGTTGAGACCCTGGTCTAACTCGTAGTAGTTCAACACAAGGTTGGTGCCGTTGTCCATCTCCAACATCGCAAACAACGGATTCACCTCGTCCTCCAAGGCGCACACGTCCAAGCAGAATGAGTGTTTTGCGTGCGCCTCGAGCGGCGATGAGAGCTGGAGCGTGGCCTCGGCACCCTCGACCTTGTATATGAGCCGGTTCCTCTCCAATGCTACAGCAAAGATGCACCGGTGTAACGGATCCACCGCGAGGTATTCGCCGGGATACGTTCGGCCCCACCCGTTCTTGGCCATGGGCTCGTTAGCCACAGGTACAAACTGGTGTCGCTGCCGCGAGTACTCGAGCACCGAGAGGTTGCCCGAGTCGGAGGTGAGCACTAAGTGGTCTCGCTTGCTAAACAGCACACATGCAGCCTGGTTGGTCACCCCAATGAGCTGCTGGACAGATACGGTTTCTAGCTTCCCCGTTTCGTCGTTGATGCTGAGGAGGTGGATGCTGGATGAGGAGATGAGGACAAGCTGCTGCCCGTGCTCCTTGCCGAGAAACTGACCCACAATCGAGTGGGTATAGTACGACGACGACCTCAATGCCAAATTGTACAAGTATACAGAGTTGTCATCAAACATCATCTTTTTGCGTCTATGTAGCGGTGGTAGCGGCGTATCTGTTAGCGTATATGCTGTTGACTTTTTGTTTTTGCTGCGGTTTTCTCTTCTGTGATTCTCGCGCTTCACACATCCTACTTGACTGTCGCAAATATAAAAATTGCGACATATTGTATGTATCTAGCTCATGGGGACGAAATCGGACTCAGTACAAGTGCAATCACGTGATGTATACTCACCACTTTCTGAAACTCTTCTAAATATGCTACTATTAGCTCATACTGAGAGAAGCTCTGGTCTGTGCGGCGATAGTCGCCACCTAAGCACCCATTCTCCCCTCTCGCCTCTCGTACCTTTCCATTGGTAAAAAATAATCAATCACCATGCCCCTTGCTTGAACCGGGAGTGAACTGCGGGCTGCTTCCTTCTGCGGGGAATGACCAACAATAGGGCCATCGTTACTTGCGAGAAAAAGCTCGTGCTTGTCTGTGGAGCACTTGTGGATGGTGCGCTATGATGCTTTAGCCATGTCCCCAGTTACAAACTGGATAGCGTAGTGTAATTGCAACAAATAAACATAGGTGGTACAAGCACAGCGGTACGGTCATCCTAGGGAAGCTCTCAAATCTTATCCACATAGTGTTGGAAGTAGGGGATGGAGCAGTACACCCCCCCCCCTCCCCCCCCCCCCCACGCCCGCCCACCCCACCGTCCGTCTTGTTCGTCCCCACAGCCTACCACCCAA